>JAQQSK010007085.1:0-14135 GCA_028658325.1 Potorous gilbertii
TCTTGGTTTCTCAGAAAGTCATTGGCCTCCATCTGTTCCATTGTAATTTTGAGAGAGCTATTTTCTTCAGTGAGCTTTTGCACCTCTTTTTCCACTTGGCGAATTCTGCTTTTGAAAGCATTCTTCTCCTCAATGGCTTTTTGAACCTCTTTTGCCAGTTGAGTTAATCTATTTTTCAAGGTGTTATTTTCTTCAGCATTTTTTGGGGTCTCCTTTATTAAGGTGTTGACCCATTTTTCATGCTTTTCTTGCATGTCTCTTATTTCTCTTCTCAGTTTTTCCTCCACCTTTCTAACTTGATTTTCAAAATACATTTTGAGGTATTCCATAGCCTGAGCCCATTGGATATCTATTTCAGATGGTTGTGGTACAGAGGCCTTGACTCGTTTTCTTCCTCATCAGAGAGGAAGGCTGGAATCATTTGGTCACCAAGAAAATAACCTAAGGTCTTATATTTTTTTCCCTTTTCTGGGCATTTTCCCTGCCAGTTACTTGACTTCTGAGAGTCCTCTCCACCCCCGCCTAAGACTGCCCAGGTCGTGCTTGGGGTCTGAGATTCAAATGCTGCTCCCCAGCCTCAGGACTTTCGGCGGCTGGCCGGCTGCTATTCAGGGTAAGATTAAATCAGCTTCTCAGGTGGGGGCAGGGCCGCCTCCTAAGCTCAATTCCCTCAGGGGGTTTATGCAGAAACTTTCTGTAATGGAGCTGCTGCCAAGCTTCTGCCTGCTCTGGGAGCCTCTCGCTGCCCGTTGCCTCTGCTGCTGTCTCCCAAGGGGGCCCGAGTTATGGAGACACCCTGCTCCCCCTCTCAGCCTGTCCAAATGTTTCTCTCACTGACCTGTGCGTTTGTGGGTGGAGGGACCTTCACAGCCGTTGGAGATTCTTTCCTGAAGCCTGCTCGGATCTGCTTGCTCCTCCCAGTACGGCCAGGGCAGGGCCTGCCTCTGCTTCCATCTGGTGCATGACGGACCTTTGGTGTCGGTTTTTCAGGGCTCTCTTGAACGGAAATCTCCTTCACTGTGTTGCTGTGCAGCTTCCACTGTTCCAGAATTTGTTGGGTGTTCTTTTTAGATGAAATCCATGGGCTGTGGGTTCGGAGCTAGCATATGTGAGTCTTTCTCGAAAAACAACATTATTAATAGCAATTTTAAGAAATGCGTCCAAGATCACATGTTGTTATTCCACACCAGGAAAAACGGTCATCAGTAATCAAAAGATGTCTTCACTGTCTCTTAAAACCTGGAAAGAAAGCTACGTGTATATAATATCTTTGAAATACAGATAAGTTCTCTGCATTTTCCCAGGATTTTCAACCTCAATATTAAGATAACTTTTTAGCAAAATATTGTCAAATTATGCAGTGAGAACTATATCTCTTGTCATGATGGGTAAATGGAAATATTTCTTCTACTGTATTGGGATGAGGCCAAGAATAGAAATGTTTTCCTTGTAAAGGGCTAGTGATTTCTGAGGTGTCATCTGCTTGACTCTGAGGAGAGCCACAAATGCATCAATGATGGAGAGCAGTGCCAATACATACTTATGAGAGCTTCAGAGAACTACAGGAGGAGCCACATACTTAGGAGTTACAGACATGCAAGTGATTGCAACCATATGGATATCTGTGATAAAGTTACTGATTTTCGGATGTCATTTGTTTTTGTTATTTCTGCTATGAATTCTATTTATTGTATTTGACCCCATATGTAAAACTTCCCTTTGAATTTTGTGATTTTGGTTCTTGTAAGAGAAATTGGTTCCAACACATTGAAAGAAATTAAATATATGTTTCTATATTTTCTTAGTGGAAATAATTATTTACCGAGATAAGAGTTGCCCAAGAGTTTATTTTGCTTTTCCTATCACATGTGACTTTCTAGAATAGAACATGACGATGAGAGAGTGAGTTAAACTGTTATGTCATAATCATTAGGTAGCCATTTGGAAGGTCTCTGTTATCTGTGACTGGTCTCTCATTTCTTCGAAGGCGGGAGGAAATAATCCAGCAAACACTGGAGAAGGGACCTTGGACAGAGTCAATATTGCTATCCTTGTAGTATACCTATAGCTCGCAAAATCGCTTTTCTTCCTATCAAAGTCCTCCTTATTTGTAGATGAATACTATTTAGTTAAAAAATTTCCCTCTTAGTTTCTTCATCCTTATTCATTTAAGCCTTGTCCTTTTTCTTTTTCCATCCCCTTCCATTTTAGCCTCTGAAACCGCAGTTCAGTTGTTAACATCCTACTCTTCATTAGAATCCTTCTCTTAATCCTTTTATTGTTTTTGTTTAAAGAAAGCCTGGTTAGAAGAAATTACTGTTACATCCATGGACATCCTTTCTATTGCCTTGTCCTTCTATTCTGATGTTCCTTGGTACACTGAGCTGAAAATAGGAGTCATCTTAATCCTTGAACACTGGGGCACTTCCAGATCCAATCCTTTACTATTAATCTTGATCAATATGCTCCTTTGAGACTGAGGAACTTGAATGGGGTGAACCAATGGAGGGAGAGAAATTTAAATTGTTGTAGTTATTCATAGCCTCAGATCACTCTCCCTCCATGCTCAGAGCATTACCTCATTCATGCTTTTTATTTAAAACATAATCGCTTTCCTTATACTTGGGGACTTCAATATTCATGCTGACAAATCCTAAAATACCCTGATTTTGCGGTTCATCATTTGTAACTCTAATTATCTGCATCTTTGCTAAATCTCTAGAACACAGGATGTTAATAGACTTGACATAGTCATCACCCACAAAAGTTCAACCTCCACAATTCAGAATTCTGAAAGCCAATTGCTTATTTTGTATATTGTTATTTTAAATTAGTATTTTGAATACACATTAATAACATCATATAAATAATATTATATATCAATAATATAGGAACATATAATATATTGAATGTATCTATGTTCATTTATGTTATTATCATTTATTTGACAATATATTTCATTTATTGAAATTCATTCATTTGTTTATATTGTGGTCTCTCTATTCCATCTGCTCCTCACCTCCCTTCATTCTTCATTTATTCTACTCCTCTCTGACTCCCAATCCATCAGCTCTGCTTTTTCCTCACTTTGCTCCCTTTGGAATATTCTTATTATTCTCAATCATTTCTATTTAAGGGCAGCGAAGTATTGTAGTGGACAGAGCACCAGGCCTGTAGTCAGGAAGACATCTTCCTGAGTTCAAATCTGGTCTTAAATACTTACTTAACCCTATTTGCCTCAGTTTCCTCAGTTGTAAAATTACCTTGAAGAAATAGCAAATGTTTACAGTATCTTTGTCAAGAAAACCCCAAATAGGGTCAAAAAGTCGTATGTGACTGAAACATCTGAACAAAAAGTTCTATTTTATATTGTCTTCTCCTTTTTAATACTTCCCCCTTTTCCTTTCTTTCTAATACCCAATGATGAATTATTTCCATCATCCACATTATCTTTTATTGATTACAAGTTGCTGAATGAAACTGTTCAAAAGTTTTTCTCACTCTTCAAATTTTCTACATAACCACCTCTCTACTCACTCTCACCAGAGGACCTCACTTCACATTTGTTCAAGAACGTCAGGGCCACTTCTTGGGAGTGCACTCTTCTCCACAGGTATACCTCAAATCCCTTAAACACCATCTCCCACTCTTTTCTCTGCTCCAGTCTCATAAAAACAGGTAGTCATTCTATTTCCCGAGAACCTAGATGTCTCTCTCTCTCTCTCTCTCTCTCTCTCTCTCTCTCTCTCTCTCTCTCTCTCTCTTTCTCTCTGTCTCTCTCTGTCTCTCTTTCTCTCTCTCTCACTGTCTCACTCACTCTCATTTTCCAGTTCCCTATATCAAATATACCCTTTCTGTTGATTAAAAATATACCCAGAACTCTTAAAATCGATACGAATTTTTCACTACACATTGTCATTCTCTCAAGTTATCATGTCATATCTCTCCTTCCTTTCATAGTATTTAAAGACCTTCACAATCTGGTTTCATTCTATTATTCCCTGATTGGCATCATTCTCCTATTGCACTCTCTATACTTCATATTTCAGTCAAACTGTCCTAAATCCTGCTTCTTATTTATGACCTTACTTCCCCTTTGTGACTTCACAGGTTGTCATCAATTACTATAATGCACTTTTATTCATCTTTTCCTTATAGAATCACATGCATTCACTATCACCTCCCTTAGAGGAATTTGCTGAGCCCCTTAGGAATTTTGCTTGTTCTCAGTTATTCTCTTAACCTTTTAAATTACTTCATTTTTTCTTCTGTATGCATTTTATATTTTTAGCTTCTGTGAAGTAGAATGTAAGTTTTTCAAGATCAATAGTTATTGTTATTCTTTTTATTCCTAGCTCTTTACTTTATATCTGGTATATTATAGACTATCTTTGAAAGTTTATTGAAATTAAATGAATTGGGTTGCATAGGTACAATTGATACTCTCAATACTATTAAAAACTATGATTTCTTTGATGATAGAAGTCTGTCCACTGAGGCTTAAGTTCATAGAGGTAAATTACTTGCTTTTGTTTATGTTACTACTCTCAGAGGCAGGATTTGAATTCTTGACTTCCTTACTCCAAGTGTGACACTCTCTCAATCATACTATGGTACTCTTCAACACAAAGGTTATAGGTTACAAAATGCTTCTGATTTGATATTCACAACAATTTTGGGAGCATTAATGACATAATATCTATTTTGTGGATGAGGAATGGAAAGCTAAATAAAATTATGTGACTTAACAGGAAGACTTCAAAAAGGCCTGGAAAGATTTATATGAACTGATGCTGAGTGAAAGGCAAAGAACCAGGAAAGCTTTTCACACAGCAACAATCACAATGTGTGAGGAATTTTTCTGGTAGACTTAGTTCTTCATAGCAATGCAAGGATCTAAAAAGTTACCAATGGACTTTTGAGACAAAATGCCTTCCACATCCAGAGAAAGAACTATGAAATTTGATCTCAGAATGAAGGAGACCATTTTCTTTTGTGTTATGTTATGTTTTGTTTTATGGTTTCTTCCATTTGTTTTAGTTCTTCTGTTCAACATGACAATGATGAAATTGTATTTAAGAGGAATGTATGTGTAGAACCTATATAACGTTTCAGGCCGTCTCTGGGAGAGAGTGAAGGGGAAGGGGGGACAGGTTGCGGGGAGAGAACTCTAAGACACATGGAAATGATTATAGGATAATGGAAACAAAATAATTATTCAAAAAATAAATGACTTACCCAAAATCACACTTCAATAAATAGTATTGCATGATTATCAGACTCAGAGGTACAACTTGAAGTCCCTTTCTATGAAAATAATCAGACCTCAAAGGACCTTCCATTTAAAAAAAATCCTCTTTAGTTAATAAGAAATCAGAGTTTGAAATATTCTCTTTAAATCTATGAAAATCTTGCTAGTTATAAAAGACAATAATAGCACCAAGGGGAAAACGTAATGGAAAAAAGAGGAGAATTGCCTTCCTATTTCTTAGTGACAATTCTTTGTAATATCCCAGAGGATGTTTTTATATTACACTAGAAATATTGAACACCTGTCTACAAACAATAGGATTTAATATGTTCACATGTTCATAATATGTCATGCTGTGCCTTAAATTGGTCTGTTTATTGCCAAGAAAGATGGAAGGATAGGGAGGAAACAGTTTACTTCTGGAATTTCATGTTTCCTTTCTGCTTGGTTAATTATTACTGATAATTTTACTGTACAAGGCAATGTGTTACTGATGTTTAGATAACTCAAATCTACCTCCAGAATGCCAGATAAGTAAGCACTGTGATGATTTTTCTTTTGGATTCTTTGTGTGTGTGTGTGGGGGGGGGTATTCATACAGACAGAAAAAAGAAAATTTATAAGTAATGGGACAGTTGGGCAAACTTTTGGGATCTATTATTCCCAAATCTCTTTTGAACAGGTCCTTGCTAAAATTGTTCTTAGTAGTAGATGAGGACTTCAGTCTTAGTCATTTGGGGCTCTTATTAAAAGATGAAACTCATGGTGACAAACTCTTCAAAAAGCAGGAGACATGGAAACTATTTTCATATTTTAATTTTAATCTATTTGAGGGTATAAGATACAGACATATGCAGAAAAAGATAACATATACAAAAGTATTTATATTTCAGAGACAAAGGAACAGTGCAAGTGAACAGAATTTTAATAGGGAAAAATCAGGGTAAATTGTGATGATGGGATAATATCTTGAATATATTGAGAACTGGAAAGGAATGCAGATGCTATCTTATTCAACTTCTGCTTTTTACATAGAAAGAAATAGGAGTTAACAGAAGCTGAGTAATTGGTCCAGGTCTTCAATAGTAATAGAGTAAGGGGTAAAAATAAGATTTTAGCTTGACTATCATAATTCCAAAACCATTGTTTTGTTTTCACAGCATTACATTACCTCTTGTCAGTCTGAAAAGTTTTCATGAAAGAGTTGGTTTTGAGTCTCAGCTTTGAATAACAGATAAAGTAAGAAAGGGTGTTCCAGGTCTGAGGGATAGTGTTGAGGAGGAAAGCACTAGATAAAGATATAAGAGGCCAGTGAGTAGCACATTTTACCTGGAATCCAGGTTTGAATTTGAAATAATAGGAGAGAAAGTGGAAAAATCAGCTGAGACCAGTTTGTGGGTGGTCATGAATCTCAAGATAAGGGAATGAGGAAGCTATGGGAAGCAACATTCGTTAAATGCCTGTCATTATATTGCAGGTTGTACGTTTCAGATACTACATTAAATTTTTTACAAATATTGTCTCATTTGATCCTAATAACAAATCACTGATCAATGTTATTATTTCCTCATTTTTTTAAATTGAGGAAATAGAGGCATTCAGAAGTTAAGTAACTTTCCCAAAGTCACCTAGTTAGTAAATATCTGAGGTTAAATTGGAACATTATTTCTGACTGTAGACCCAATGCATTATTTACTTCATGACTTGGTGGCCTCAAACAGACACAGTTAAGTTGGGAGCATTGACTAGAAAGGAAAAATAAACTCAGAGTTTACTCATCAGGCATTCTGGAGCTACAAATGAGTTGGGTGTACATCAATGACCTACCTTCTTGTACATCAGGAATATCATGCATATATAGTCATATGGAATTTGAATTCTGATACCAATGAGACAATTAGCTGTATAAACATTTATTTGTAGTTTGTGACTGTGTAAACATTTATTTGTGACTCGATGTCCATTCCTTACTTCACTTTTCATAGGTAAGTTGCTAATCTATCTATCTATCTATCTATCATCTACCTATCTATCCATCTATCAATTGACGTAGTACCTGCTTCTCTCTATATGTGTGGCCCATTGATTGTTTTATAAAATGCTCTGTTTCTTCTGCTACTCTGCCGTCTGCTGAACAGGTCAATGATTGCTATTCTTCACCTTTTGCTGCTTTACTATTGTATGACATTTTCCTAGAAAGTAGAGAATGAAAGACAGTTCTTTGACTCGATGACCCAAAGATCAACTTCAGCTTTTTCTGGGAAACAAATCTCAACCCAGCTAGCTACAGAATCACTTAATGTCTCTAAATGTGTTTTACTGAAAGGTCTGAGCTAGTTCCTCTGACTTATCTTTTTTTTTTCATTTGTGTTAGTTAAATAATTCCAATTATGGTGAATGAGGTGGGCACCTTTAAAGGGGCTTATAGAATGTATCTATATGTGTAGGGGGCATAATTTCAAAGTCCAAAAAACTAAAAGAACCTCCAGGAGATTAATGACCCTCTGGGCTGCCTATTTATACTGAAGGAGAACATTTCAGTTATTAACACATATGCAAAATATATATTTAACTAACAATATAATTGAAGAGAAAATAGATTAAAGTAGTAGTCATCATAATTGGGTTCTAAGAAAAGCCCTGAAATTAATTGGTTTTGTGACCTTGAGCAATAATTTAATCTTCCTAGGACACAGTTTCTTCATCTTTAAAAGGAAGTATTAGATTAGAATATTCTAAAGTAGAATAAGTTATCATTAGCACTAAGAGAGGGTTTGGAGATCTTGAAGTACAATTCCAAATATTTTACGTTAAAGAAAATGAGACCCAAAGAAGTAAGGTTTGAACTTTGAATATCTATAATATGCCTTATCCATCTAAGATCTACAAACCTAAATAATCTGCCCCAGGTCATGCATACATATTACAATGTTTAAAATACATATTGTATATTTGCTTCAAATGGGTATTATATTAAATTATATCTAGATAGTTAATATTAATTTATTGTTGCATTAAAGTATTAAATATTTCATATTAATATTCAGTACTGTAAAATATTTAAATATTATGGACGGGCTTTGTTCGACATTATAGCTTATCATATTTCATTATTTAAGCTTTTCTAAGATGACAGACAAAAGACAGTAAGTAAACCTGTGATCTTTGTGGACATCAAAATCAATATCCCTACCTTTTGCATTTAAATTATATCAATCAGGATGTTGGTGAAGGGTGTCATGGAGCCTATTTTAAGAAACTAAATTTTTCTGAGTAGTACCACATAAGAACATCTCACAATTTCATTTTGTATTCCTAGAGGAAATTATCATAATTGAAGAATTGTTCATAATTGTTTATATCTTTTGATCTGAAGCAAAGAAAAAGTAGTGTAAAGGATGACACAAATGAATGGAATTACTGAATCAAAAATTGATCACTAAAAATAATGAGGAATCAATGAGTATAATGAAAAAATACAATATAATAACTCGAATTTTCACAGCACTCTTCTGTGTTCAAATCTATCAATTGCATTTAGCCTGTGTATACATGTCTGCAAGATAAAACATTTTGGCGGAACTGGCAGTTCTATTCTGTTGATCTGGTAATTGCATATAGGCATAATCTTGTTCATAATCCCTGAAGAGTAAAAATAAAAGCAATAGCTAATATTTTTACAGCGGGCCAAAAAAAATACTCTTCATGATTCATTTCATTTGGCCCTCTCAGTATCATTAAAAAGTGGGATTTGAGGGCAAGGCATGGGGGTGGGATGAGCCGGCCCTGAGAGAAGAGGGAGTATTGGAAATTCATCGGTTTTTAGGAACTCTCAGTGTGAAACCTCCCAAAATAAATGTCAGTAACACAAAAAATCTACAAATTTATTTAGTGCTTTTTAATTGATAGATATTCTACTGAGGGATGAGGATAAAAGGAAGAATAAAAATAGTCCCTGCCCTCAAGAAACGTGTTTTATTCGAGAAGGCAACATACAAATATATACAAAATATATACAGTATGAATGGAAGGTAATCTCAGAAGGAAAGTATTAGCAGTGAGAGAGAGCAGGAGACATCTCCTGTAGATGGTAGTATGTGGTAGTATATCTATATAGATCTATATTTATATTTACCTATCTATAGATAAATAGATAGAGAGATAGATAAATTAGAGAGATAGAAACATCTCCTTCTGGTTACTCAGAATAAAAGATGGTTAAGAGGTTTAAACATTACAAGATTTGCACATGATCACGCAGTCAGTATGTGGCAGAGGTGGGGCTTGAAGTCAGGTCATCCTGACTCCAAGGCCAAACCTTGAACATTGCCATCCATGTTGACATCATTGTCACCACTTTATATATAAGGAAGCTGAGGCATGGTGAGACTAAGGTCATCATTTAGTGAGTGGTATAGTCAAATTTCAACTCCAAATTAGGGAATATTTTTTTACTATATCTTAATGTCAATAAGGAAATGTATCTTATTTTAAAATGAAAATCTTAGGTTTCTTGAAATCAGATAATGAATTTGAGAGTGATTAAGAACGAAATAAAACCTTTACTGATATAATATTATTTCATTTCCATTAGACCATACTGCCAATTTAAAAATTCTCAGTGCTTGAATGGATTCTGTTTCTTGTCAATGAAATATTATCTAAGCCCTGCCCCTTTCCTGTCTAGAAATTTTCCAGAATAAGTGAAAAAGATTGTCAGTATTGGATTGGCCCCTAAAAAGAGGAAGTAAGAAAAGTAATAGATTTAGAGAGCTAAAAGAGGCAAATTTGTACGCGCATCTCCCACATATTGTGGGAATTAACCCTGATGCAATCCATTTAGATCCAGACTCTACTTCTCCTTTAAAGCTTTAATAAAATGTCTCTGGGGGTGGTGAGGACTCTGTCACTGGGGACCTTTTAGTAGAGGCTGAATGATCATTTTTTGGAGGTATTGTACATGGGCAGTAAATAAAGTCCTGAGCAGCTTTCAACTCTAAGATTTTCTTTCCATCAAAGACATATAGCAAAAGGGCCTGGACATTCTAGGGATAGCTATCCCTCTCTTTCCCTTGTGGGGTCCCAGTCATTGCCTCAGAGACATCCTTATGTACAATGGAAAGAGTAAGGTTATCTCTGGCACCAGAATCTATTAGGACATTTGATCACTTTCTACCCATGGTCTATGTTCATCTATGGATTCACACCTTTCTATGATTCCCAATTTTAATCTTTCACACACTAAACATTCCAAATTCTTTCTATTCTTCTCCTTTGGATATCATATCAGGATCCTTTACCATACTGGTCAGCCACTCTTGGAATGCTCTATGTTTTCAATATCCCTTTTTAACTCTGTTACTCATAATTGAATGGATTACTTCAGCTTCAGACAGACCAGGCCAAAGTACAGATGAAATATTCTCTATGATGATTGCATTGGCTCTTTTAGTTGCCAACTCACAATTCTGGCTCAGAATGAGCTTTCAATGAACTAAAGCCCTAATGTCATTTTTGACATGAACTACTGTCTATCCTCATCTTTCTTATTCTGTACTCAGAGTTAATTATTCGAATCTAAATGCAGGGCTCTATATTTATCTCCATTAAATTTCATCTTGTTAGTTCCATTCTGTCCTTGACATCTTTTTGAATCAAGATCTAAATGTACTCTATAATCCATTTTTAAAAAAATATATATTTTTTATATTTATTCATGTCATCTTCAAATTTCATAAATTTTCCATCTATGCCCTTATCTAAAAATAAACATACAAAAATTCAAGGAAACATACAAACAACAACAATAACAAAGCACCAGTGCAAATGCTGACCAGAACAGAATGGTTTATATAATAGAAGTAACATTGGAGATGGATTTAGAAAATGTACTTTCTTAGTCTTCCTCTGCCCTCTACCTGCTATTGTCTCTTGTGATTTTCCTTCACCTGAAAAGTATTGCAATAATACTATTTCTCCAAGTTCAAAAGAATTTTTATTTAGATGAAAAGAAGCATCAGTTAGGTTTTCCTATCCATTTTACTCCCTTATGGTGGCAAGTGGATTTCTTTACATGAATGAGTTTATGGGCAGTTATTAACTAAAATAGGGAAAAGGAAAGAGTAGTGCTCTCCTACTCTAAAGCTTACATAATAAGATTTATTGAAGAATATTCTCAACAGGTATGTTGAAAATAACATCTGCCTTTCTGACCTTTGTGAATTATGGCTAGTTTTTTCGTAAAAGTTATTAAGATCACCCTACAGGTCTGAGGGCACTGCCCTTTGTATCAAAAGTAGGAAAATTTTCACTCGTTGGGCCTTGCTCTTCCCATGGTACTGAGGTATGCACTCCACTCCCTCGTTGCTCATAAATCTCTGATCATGAGATCCAAGAACTCAGAACTGAGATCTCAGATCTGAGAACTCTGAGATCTAGATCTCAGAACTTTACTGAGACATTAAGCACTCATTCTCTCCCTATGGTGGGGAAGGAAAACTTTGGACACTTCTACTTCTGGGCCTACCTTTGCTTTCTTTTGTCCCGCTACCTCTCTCCACCATACATATACTTACACACCTTTGCTACAACTTTGCACAGGCCTGCATCCCTCCCACCAGAACAAACAAATGAGGCTTCAGGAGAGGAAAAGATGTTATATCTCTAAAACCTGTAATTTTGCATCCAAAATGATTAATGTGGCTAGGGGGATTAGAGGAGGGAACAGTTCACAAACATAACTTCCCATTCTCCCCTTTTGTATAGAAAAGTTGTTGTCTTTAACTTGTGCTGGTTTCCCAGCTGTTCTAGGACAGTGGTTAATGGAGAAGCAGGTGCTATCTATTAACTTTGGGACTGTTCATCATGGTAATTATTTGAGAAAAAGAAAGAAGGAGGAAGAGAATTTGAACTATCCTTGTGTTTTACTTTGATTTTGTTCTCATGGAAACAGGGTACTTGGTCCTTGTGACCTTTATTGAACTCTGACATATGTTACTGAATTCTGACATTATTTTATGCAGGTGATCATGATCTCATATAAAAAAATTACAAGAAGATATTAAATTTATATTTATATGAAAAAATTAAATCACCATTGATTAGAGAAATGCAAATTAAAACAATGCTGAGGTACCAACTCACACCTTTCATATTGGCTACTGGACTAGAAAAGGAAAAAGATAAAGGTTAGAGATGTGGGAATATAGGAACACTAATGCAATGTTGGTGGAATTGTGAATTGATCCTGCCATTCTGCAGCACAATTTGGAATTATGCCCAAAGGCAAATAAAAACATACTTTTAGGTCTATAACCCAAAGAGTCAATAAAAAATGGAAAAGGGCCTACATGTACAGAAATATTTATAGCATTTCTTTTGTGTAGTAGCAAAAAATTGGACATTGGAGGGATGCCCATTAATTGTGGAATGACTGAATAAGTTGTGATATATAAATGTAATGGAATACAACTGTTCTATAAGAAATGATGAGCAGGGTGATTTCAGAAAAACCTGGAAGGACTTACATGAACTGATGCTGAGTGAAGTGAGCAGAGTCAGACTGTACAATAATAGCAATATTATGCAATGATCAACTTTGATAGAATTAGCTCCTCTCAGCAATACAGGGATTTGATCTAAGACAATTCTATAAGACTCACGATGGAAAATGCTATCAACATCCAGAGGATGTTGATGGACTCAGAATACAGATTAAAGTTGTTATTTTCCACTTGTCCTTTCTTTCTCATGTTTTTCTCCTTAGTTCTGATACTTCATTCACAACATGACTAAGGTGGAAATATGTTTGATATATAATCTATAGTAAATTATTTGACATCTTGAGGAGAGATAAAAGGGAAGGAGAAAAAAAAACCGCTCAAAATTTTAAAAGAAAATGTTGGGGGGGGGGTGGAGCCAAGATGGGGGAGTGAGAGCAACGACTAACCTAAGCTCTCTGACAAACTCCTTCAGGTACCTCTGAAAGGAGAATCTGACCAAATTTGGAGGTGTGGAATCCAGTGGGAGACAGAAGGTGACAGTTTTGGAGCTCAGGTTAGACTGGAAGATCCACGGGAAGGGTCTGTTCCGTGGGGGTGAGTCCACAGCGCACAGCACAGCGTGGCCAGCACAGCAGAGCAGAGGGGACCCGAGAAACCTGAGTGGCCAGTGGAACCACAGGAGCGGCACCAAGGGCAGAAGAAAAGCTGAACAGAGTCAGTGAGAGCCCCAGAGTGCCAGATATCAGCGCAGCAGCTCCACAGACCTTCAGCCTGAAGATGAAACTTCGGCAAATCACCTACTTGAACTTCCAGGAACCAGGACGGTGGAGTGATCAGTAAATGCTCTCTCCTCCCCGCTTGATGACCATGAAAGAACCATAAAATATTTCCCCAGAAAAATCTCAGATCAGCAGAAAGAGCAGAAGGAAGCAAATAGTATCATAACACCTGAGACACTTGAGAGGAAAATAGCTAAGGGGGATTCCTCCTATGGTGGCAGAGGCAAACAGGAAGGATAGAAAACCCAAGGCAGGAAAAACTGGCACTAGGACCCAGGCAAGCCTCAGCACCAGGAGAGGAGCCCCAGGAGGGGTGGGAACATGCATTAGCATCTCGGCGTGCCTCAGCTGTCCAGGGGAATCACAAAGACAATAGGGCAGCTGGGATTACCAGCCCCTATGCTTGCCTTTGCCTCAGTTCAACTGAGAAGATCTCTTGTGACCAGACCACTCTTCCCCCACACTTAAGAAGCTAAACCCAGGGCTGATTGGGGAAACACCAAACAAAAACCTGCTTTTAGCTTTTTCACACATCAACTCAGCAAAAAGTTCTCTAGTTTTGGACTGAAAGAACCAGAAGCCACAACACTCAATCAACATCAT
>JAQQSK010007086.1:0-14134 GCA_028658325.1 Potorous gilbertii
TTGTTAATGTTCATTGTTATTGTTAATGAAAATAACGACTTAAATTTCTACAGTGCTTTAAGCTTGACAAAGGGTTTTCCTCACAACAAAACTGGGAGCTAGCACTTTTATTGACACTTTATAAATAAACAGGCTCAGAGAAAGAAAGTAGACTATCTAAAGTCACTTAACATGAGGTTCAAACCCACATTTCCTAACTCCAAGTCATAGGGGGCTTTTTTTTCCTTATGGGGTTCTCACATACTGGCAAGGTTAGGCCTTATTGATGTAAAGAATGCCCCATTTAAATGGGGCCAGGTTAGCATGGCTGGAAATCCCCCCCACAAAACAACTTGAATTTATGCTGGGAGCTTTTAACCAAATGTATCCTTCTGACCCATCCATTATTCACACTGAACTTGGGCATCTGCCACTTTATGTCCCAGTGTTCTCAGAAAGCCTGACTCAAGAGGAAAAAAAATAGAGCAGCTTGTTTCAACTATGTTAAAATGAACACTAATATCACTGGCATTTAAATAACTCAAGTTCTTGAGTCTAATCTCACACTCAGGGACAATTAAAGAGCCACTAGGCTTGACGAGCTCCTTCTTCGGACCAGCCAAATATACCTTAGGGGAAAGGTTATGGGAGTGAGAATATGATGCATGCCCAGGTTTAATAAAGTGAAAGTTGTTGAATCAAAAAACAAAAAACAAAAAAAAGGGAGTTTCAAGTGAGGGATTCAAGGACTGCCACAGTGTGTGAGACTAATCAACCAAAAAGGCTTGGCTCTTCGGAAACAATTTGATTCATCAGCATAATGGTTTTGCAAGATGAATTTGAGGGAGCTGAGGTGTTAAGGCTTTTGTGTCCTGTGCCAATCACCAATCCCTCTGCCAGGGCTCTAAGTCTTGCACAAAGCAGAGGGAATTGGATCTCCGTGGTCCTGAAACCAGAATCTCTCTGCTTCCCAGGGCTTCTGTCCCTTCTTGGTTTTCAGGGGCTTTAACGCCAGCGTCAAATGTCTAGACCGGACATTCCTCCATTCTGGCCCCTGGTTCTTGCAGACTGCTACATTCAAGTCCCTCCCCCCTCCCCCCAGCAAAATGATTTCTCTAGCGCTCTTAATGCCAGTTGAATCTAACCAAAACAATAAATCTTTTTGTTTCAAATTCCAGCCCTCATTACTTTTGGTGAGCTGACACACGATGGCATTATATTAGACCAGAGGCAGGAAGATCAGGAATTAAAATTACTAAAGTATTTTGTGAGAGGCAGCGTGTTGTAGGAGGTAGTGGGCTGTCCTGGGAGCCAAGAAGATATGGATTCAAGTCTTGTCTCTGACCAACATTGGTTGTTCAACTTTGGGCAAGCCCCTGCATATCTGAGTGCTCCCAGGAAGCTTTCTAAGACTACATTGCAAAGCAGTTGATGATCTGATGGTAGAATCCTACATCCCAGTGAAATAGTATCACAGAACTAGGACATCATTGCTCTTGTTGTTCAGTCGTTTCAGTAGGACCTGACTCTTCATGACCCTTTTTAGGGTTTTCTTGGCAAAGATGCTGGAATGGTTTGTCATTTCCTTCTCCAGTTCATTTTACAGGTGAGGAAACTGAGGCAAACAGGGTTAAGTGCCTTACTCAGGGTCATATAGTTATAGTAAGTGTCTGAGACCCGATTTAAACTCAGAAAGATGAATATTCCTTATTTCAGGCCCAACGCTCTATCCACTGTGACACCGAGCTGTCCGTAGAAAGGTGTTAGAGTTCATCTAGTCTGATGCCTTTCCCATTTTACACATCAGAAACAGGTCCAAGGAGGCTAAGTGACATGCCAAGATCGTTCAAGTGGTGTGTGGTAGGGTCATGATTTGGACCAATGTCCTTTGACTCCAAATCCAGAGATCTTCCCACTATAATATAGCACTGCCTCACAGTCCAGGTCTGGGGCAAAGTTATTCTGTAAAATGACTCTTTGCACGATCACCTTTTTATAGCCCACAGAGTCTTGCGAGAGGGTGAATGGAAACAAATGTGCGTCTGTTTTTTAATTGGTCCTTTAAATGATGACGATTTCTCTTCCTCACAGAGAGATTTGCGCATTGACTTTGTACAGGCCTAAACATTAATTTGCTGGGGGTGGGGTGGGCAAGAGCAGTCGACTTTGGAAATTTCAAAACTAGGACAGAAATTTGAAATTAGAAGTACATTTTCTGCTTCTTGCCATTGAAATTAATTAGCTGAAGCCATCCAAGTCTACAGAGGGATCACAAGTAATCATCTAATCAGTCAGACAAACATTTATTAGGCACCTGTTATATGCTTCTCCCTAAGCAAAGACAACAGTGAAACACTCCTTTCACTCAAGGAGTTACCATTTGAATGGGGGAAAAGACAAAGAGGGGCAGAGAGAAAGAGAGAGAGAGAGAGAGAGAGAGAGAGAGAGAGAGAGAGAGAGAGAGAGAGGGAGAGAGAGAGAGAGAGAGAGAGACAAGGTGCAGGAATTGGGGGACCAGGGTGCTTGACCTGCGTCTTCAATGAAGTCAGAAATTCTAAGAAGTAGAATTGAGAAGGAAGAGCATTACAGGCAAGATGTTTGTGGACAACTGCTCTTACCTCTTAAAGATCCAGTATTTCTGTACTAAAACTCAACTCAGGGGGCAGCTGATACTCACACTTTGCCTCTTCATTGAGGAAATTCTGGGCAAATTCTCTTTACCACCATCTAGCAGAGACAAACTATGTTTCTTTCATCTTCTTTCCCAATGCATCCTACAACTTGCCCTGAAATGTCCAAATTTCAAATGGGAGGGAAACTGCAAAGGCTGTTTTTTCAACTCTTTGTTGCTAGAGATTTCTTGTCTTCAGTCTCAAAGTGAATGAAATATTCTTAGGTTGATGTATCGCTCCAGAGTGAACTAAGTGGGAGCATATTTCAGAAAATGGCACAAACTGCATTAGGAAAGACGTTCAGGAATTCAGAAAATCTTGGGATCTCTAACCATTCAGTCTGAGTTGACAATTCCTTGCTTGCTCCAACTTGGCACAGTAGAGAGCAAAAGAAAGCTGCTGGATTTTTGTTTGTTTGTTTGTTTTGTTTTGTTTTTGAAGAACACAGAAGTTGCCAGGATTCTGCAGGGGGAAGAGGGTCGAAAAACTTTGGATGCCAGGTTCCCATCCTGTTCCATTTGGCATGTCCAACCACTTACTTTGTCCCAACATAGTGACCTAAACCAGAATGAAGAGAGCCAACCTTTCCATCAAGAAAGATTTAATTTATTGGGAGCTCAGAATAACAAATCATATGCCCTGAGATTTATAGCTTTCAAGATAGGAATTGACCAGAGAGAGAACACAACCTTTCCAAGCCTGGGAGCCATTCCTTTAATAAAGTTGAGAATGTAAAATATGTATGTGCATTCACGCGGCACCAGCCCAATCTGACTCTTATGTAAAGTATGCAATGAGTTTATGGAGGAAAGTAACATACGACTCTTCGCCATTTCATTATGGAGAAAGACACAGTGGGGACCTCTTAGGCCACAGCTCAGGCATTTATGATTTAAACAATCAAAAACATCGAACCAGAGGAATGGAAAGAGTGGCAGTCCCAGATTGAACAGAAGCAAGAGGGAGAGAGAGGGCCCAGGGGGTTTATGAGAACTTGCTCTGGTTTCTGTTAAGTGTAAGGGAGGAATTTTATAAGGGAGGCATGGTAGAGGGGAAAAAGCTACAGATTTGGATTAAGAGGACCTAGGTTCCAATTTTGGTCCTGTTATTTACCATCTATATGATCCTGTGCAAATGGTCTTACCTCTTTGGACCTGTTTCCACATTTGTAAAGTGACCAAATTAGACAAGATAATTTCTAAGGTCCCTTTAGCTCTATGTTTTAGGACTCCTATGAGACCTCTGTGGGATTGGAATAGAAAAAACTTTTAGTCTTCTTTCCAAGGCATAAATAATGAAAGGGAACAATCCAAGGCCAGTTCTAAAATCCATTATGTGAGGGTGTTTTACCATTTTCATAATCATTTCTCAGAAAAAGAAGAATTTGAAATAGAAATTCATTTCCTTATGAGGATCAGATTCATTATGAGATATCAAAGTGTTTTGAAAAGGTCGAAAGAGCCATAATGTAAGAAGAGTACAAAGGTGGGAGTTCTTGTTTGGGAGTCCAAAGATCTGGACTCTTAAGTCTCAACTAATCTAATAACCCTTGTGAGTTCATATAATCACATCCCCTTTTTAGGTCTTAGGCAAAATGAGGGAGTGAACCAGCTGGTCTCAGAATTTCCAGAAAGTCCCTAGGATTAGGGCTCAGATATTAGTAGCAAAAATATTCCCAACTGAACATGAAAGCAAATTAATGGAGAAATTCTGGCTTTAGATGTGCTTGTTTTAACAGCCTACTTTACTACGGAGCTTTAAGGTTGCAGGCACATTGCCTCCAAAAACTCTGAGTAGTGGTTATTGGAAATATTACTATCTCCTCATTTTACAGATAAGGAAACTGAGACTGGGAGAGGTAAATACTCAACAATGAATAGCTAATATGTGCCAAAGCCAGGATTCACACTTAGTCTAGGTCTTAAGCTATGTAAATGGTACCACAAACTGCCATTTAAGCAACGTTAGAAACCCCATTGTAGATCATAGCTAGGTTGGTAGGACACCAGCAGAGCTAGGCAATTAAAGAAACAAAAGAAATCAAAGCTGTTATTTGGCATAACGCAAACAATGAAGTAAAGAGGTCATTCAGCTGGATTTGTCCCTTTCCAACCAGTTACAGTATTGTTTAGAACTGCCTGAGTTGGGTTTTGGGGAAGGGAGGGGATGTTGTGTTATTAGTACACAATACCAGCCCAACCTTCAGACATCAATCTCTCAGCTTGGGCGAAGATGCCTGCCCAGGCCCCCGAAAGCAATCTCACTCCATCCCTGTATGATTAGAATCCCGCCAGACCAGCGAGAAAAGAATAGCGCTGGGAGGGTTACTCAAGTAGGCTGCTCACCCCGACTGGCCTTTTACCCCCTTGTCCGGAAGCAACAGCAGTGGAAAAAGACGCCTCTTAGAAGAAAATCTAATCCCTGCCCAAATCAGAGTTAATCCTCCATTCAGGTAATTTTTTCTTCTCCCAATAGGTCAGGGCTTCACAAATGTGCCTGCTAATTACTAACTAGACAGGGGACTCGACTGTTCTCAGAGTCTCCATCCCTGGGGCCTTTCATGTAATGTTTAGTGACAGAATTAGTTCTCAAAATGTTGTATGACTCCATCCAGCTCATGTATTATCCCGAACAAATTTCCTGCTGGTAACTTCTGGATAGCTGAGAGCCAGTTTTGGCAGCAAAGCTCTTACTGGAGTAAGGCAAGCGTATTTTTGTGAAACTAGAATGAATTTTCCTCTAGAAACCTCACATTTCCTTTGAATAAATATTCATTCATAATCCAACAGAAGTATTTCTCGCATAGAGTTTGGGAAAGGAGAATAACTTCTGTGAATCTCTTTGGACTGTAAAAATTTGAGATATTTTGTATTTATCTCCTCTCTGGGGAGAGAAAATTTTACTAGTTATCACTCTTAGGAGCCTGTCTCTGGGGTGGAGTAGGTCCAACCACATTGTGAGTCTCCTTTTCCCTTCCTTATATTGCCAACATGTTTATCCAGATGTAAACATGTAAAAATAAGAGTGGTGCATTAGGGAGTCCTGTTCCATTGTTGGAACCCCTAGGGATCTGACTTTCAATCAAGGGTTCAACCCCTCTGTCATATGGACCAGTCAACACCAGAAGGTACTTTGGGGTCACTGCCCAGTAGTCTAGACCTCTTTCTTGCTCAAAGTAGCTAGTTGCCACCCATCATTTAGCCTTGCTCCTTTGTGGATGGTATCAACATTCTTAGCTCTCTAAAGTAAAGGCTGGCATTTCTATCTGATCCTACTAGTTCCTCCTCTTGACACTTTATCTTGCTACATTTTTTTTAATGTACAAAGACATTCTTGTACAGAGACTTTATTCTAAATAGTAGAAATGAATCAAAATAAGTTAATATCACTGCACTTAGCATAAACACTCAGCAGCCTTCAGTTCTCCTGAAGCCCCCGCATTAATTTCCTAGCAGCAGATAGACCAAAATCCTAAAAATTCAGTTTTCCTCATTGCTCCAAATGAACATTTACTGAGACTTGAACATAGTAGATCAGAGACTAATATGACACAGGAATTTAACACACTTTCTTTTTTCTCAATGATGGCATAGATTATTGGACCAGGATGGTGTCTGGCAAGGATTCACTTTGGGGCAGCTCCAGTTCTTATCAGGTGTATAGATTTAATTGATGGCTCTGGCCATATAGAACTTGGGAGGTATGTTGGCCTGCAATGAGACATATGCTGCCTGTCAATCAAGTCCTAGGTGGTCCAGGGCATAGAATGCTGTGCCTGGAATCAGGAAGACCTGAGTTCAAATCCAGCCTCAGATACTTACTAGCTGGGTGACCCTGGGCAAGCCACTTAACCCTGTCTGCCTCGTTTTCCTCCTCTGTAACATGAACTGGAGAAAGAAATGGCAAACCACTTCAGCATCTCTGCCAAAAAAAAACCCCAATGGGGTCGTGAAGAGTAGGACATGACTGAAACAACAAAAGTCAAGTCCTACCAAGGCAGCTGGAGAAAGAAAAGACACTAGATTCTGCAAACAGGCCTCTATTTTCTCAATCTCACTTTCTACATTTCAACTCATCTCTTTTAAGTTCTCTCGATTTCAGCTTCCTTTGTCAATCAAATGGTCAGACAAGCTCCCTGGTCATATTCACCCTTCAATCTTGGGCGGGGGGAGACAGAAAATATATCCTCCTCCAAGTGAACGATTTGCAAGCATTGCAAATTATATTGGTACATTTTAACATCTGTGAACATATATCATAGAGATCATAACTCAGCATAAAATATAGTCACAGGTAATCATTCCAACCACACAGTACAATGAACATTCAAGTATGTACTATGTAGTAGTCATGTTAGAATGGCATGAAGCTAGTATCAGTACATGTGGCAAACATAGCACATAGTACTTAATAGCCCGCATGAAAACGGTGAGTGATTAAGGATGCCAAAGTTTCATATAACATTATATATAGCATTACATACCGCGTGTGACCAAATGCAGAAGTTACATGAAGAAGTGTAACAGTAATTATAATACAAAGCACTTTACGTTCTGTAAAGCATTTTATATAACATTATTTCATTTGGTACATCAATCAACAAATAATTATTGAGTGCCTACTAGGTGCCAGGCACTTTGCGAGGTGTTGGAGTTCAAAGACAAAACAACAGGAACAATACTTGACCTTCAAGACTTATACTCTATATCAATAGAGATGTGTACATATATAAGTATACACAAAATAGGGAAAAATATGTTGCTATTGTTCAGTCATGTACTACTCTTCATGGCCCCAGTTGGAGTTTTATTGGCAGAGATACTGAAGTGGTTTGCCATTTCCTTCTTCAGCTCATTTTACAGATGAGGAAACTGAGGCAGACAGGGTCACCCAGCTAGGAAGTGTGTGAGGCTGGATTTGAACTCAGGAAGCTGAGTCTTCCTACCTCTAGGCCTAGAGTTCTACTCACTGTGCCACCTAGCTGCCCCACCCCAAATACCTAAATACAAGCAAATTAGAGGGGAAAAGCATTAGCAGTTGGATGGAGTGGGGTGGTAGTCAAGAAAAAGTGATGCTTTGAAGAAAACTGGGGATTCTTTGTACAATAATGCATATCAGGATGATATCAAAGAAGGAAAACAACATGGCAAGTAGATTACTTAGTAAAATGTAGGTCATATATAACATATTAATAACATACAATTGTATGCATCCTACCAATGACCATTATCTGGCTACATGCGTATCCACTTCTCCCAATTCTTCTCAAGTACTGTAAGTAATTTGGTCACTATTATGACCTTCTGGGCCCGTGGATGGCCCAAGATTAGTCTTTCCAGGCTCTATAAATATTCTCTTTTTCCTCAGTGTCTCCCCAACTGAATTATTAGGCAGAAAAGGAGCTTCTTCTGGGTTTAACCCTCCTTCTCTATTTGAACGCAAACCCCCCTGGAACTGAGATGAATTCCTTTGAATTCTCTGATCCTATAGCTGATATCAATGCTCAATAACTTCCTCATCTGAATTATTGTCTCCTGAGCCATTATTTAGCTTTGACAGTCGCTCTGCGACTGGTTTTTTTTCTTCTCAGAGTCTATTTGACTGTCTCTCCATTGCTTTCCCCCCCTATCCTCACCAAGGGATCTAATTCCCCAAAAGGCAATAGTTTGTTGCAATGAATCATGTTGGTAGGGCCCCAACCACTCCCTGGGGCTATCTTATAGATGACGAGTTGCCCATTCCTTCAACTACTTAGTATGAGATGGCTTTCCAATAGTCTGCTATCTTTTGTGTTCACTACACACCAAGATTTTTTAGCAGAACTACCTCCTTGCTACAGATTTGGACAATGAACTCAAGCATCATACGATTGCTTGTTTGTATCAGAGCTTTTTAGAGTGGAAACTATAGCTATGCAATAGTCATTCTTCAGTTGATCTTTCAGATAAGAGACATACTGGTTACATCTCTATATATTCTCTCTCATTCATTCATTCATTCCACCACAGAATAAACATTTATTGAGTGCTTACTATGTACTAGGCACAGTGCTAAGTTCTGGGCCCACAAAGATGTGAAAAAACAGTCCTTGCCCTCAAGGAACAAGGATAGTAGAGACGAAGTGTAAAATGTCACATGTGAGGGACCACAAGTAGGCCAGTATGACTGGATCATAGAGGGCACAGAGAGAAGTCTGATACTGACGCCACTCTGGTGCAGACTTTCTCCCAGCTGGGCTATTGCAGTAGCCTGCTGCTTGGTCTGCCTGCCACACATCTCTCCCCTCTCCAGTTCATCCTCCCTTCAGCCACCAAGGTGATTTTCCCAGAACACAAGTCAAACCACATCTCCCTCCTATGCAATAAACTCCAGTGGCTCCCTACTATTTCAAGATCAAATATAAAATCCTCTGGCATTCAAAGCTCTTCACAACCTACTCCCAGCTCCCATCTTTCTAGTCTTCTTGCACCTTACACTCCGGCCCCCCACCTTCACATATACTTTCATTCAGTGATGCTGACCTTGCTGTTCCATGAGAAAAAAATATATCTACCAACTCCTGGCATTTCCTTTTTTAATTTTTTTATAAAGTAATTAATTCATTTATCTATTTATTTTCTTTTTTCAGTTACATGTAAAAACAGCTTTTTAACATTCATTTTAAAATATTTTCTTCCAAATTATCTCCCTCCTTCCCTTCTATCCTCCCTCCTTGAGAAAGCAGCTCCTGACATTTTCACTGGTTATACCTGTTGTCTGGAATGCTTCATCTCCTCGACCTTGCCTCGTGTATTTAAGTCCCAGCTAAAATCCCCTCTTACAGGAAGCTTTTCCCAATCCCTCTCAATTCTGGAGCTTTCTCATGTCAATCATTTCCTATTTATTCTACATATATTTTGTTTGTACATAGTAATTTATGGATGATCTTCTTGATTAGACCGTGAGCTCCTTGAGGTCAGGAAGCATCTGTTGGCCTTTCTTTGTATTCCCAGTGATTTGTATCCTGGGGTGGCTGGCATGGAATAGACAGTTTATACATGTTGACTGACTGATTGAATGAAGTGTAAGAAGCCTGGAACAGTAGGAAAGGGCCAAGCTGTAAAGAGTTTCAAATGCCAAACTAAGCACATTAGATATTAGAGGTAATGAGGATTTATTGGAGTAGGGTAGTGGTAAGTTCAGACCTGAGTTTTAGGAAAATCATAGCTGAGTGAAGGATGAATTGGAGTGGGGAGAGACTTCAAGCAACACCATCAATGCAAAGGCTATTGCTATGATTTGAGTGAGGTGGTGAGAGAATTGAGATGTGACTGTGCGAGGGGAAAGAAGGAGACATGCAGTTAATACCAAAATGACAAGATGTGGCAACTGACTGAACTCACTGGGGGTGAGTGAGGCTCCAATATATAAACCAATAGGTGAGCTCAGTACTTGTCGAAACTCTAGTATATGGGACAAAAGCCAGAGACCTCATTCATGGCTGCATTGTACACTAGAATTAACACCTGCTAACGCCACAGAGCCATTTGCTCCGCCCTCAGGGTCCCCAGAGCTCAATTGTCGTGTTGAGGCTGTGAATGCAGTCACCTGAAGGTGGTGAGATAGAATTCTAGACTTCATGGTTCCTACCAAAGCCAACACTTGATTCGTCTGCTCTCTGTATATCTTTACTATCCATAGGCAAAGAAATACTTGTTCTGCAGAAACTAGCACCTGCAGAAGCTTCCTGGTTCCTCCTTTCTGAGTCCTGGCTTTTCCCCTCACTTCCTTCAAGTACCAGCTAAAATTCCAGCTACTACAGGAAACCTTTTCAGATCCCCCTCAATGTTGATGCCTATTTGCTCTTGATTATGTTTAATTTATCTTGTATAGATGTTGTTTGTATACCTCCAATAGATTACAAACTCCTTGACAGCAGGAATTATTTTTGACTTTTTTTGCATCCCCAGTGTTCAGCACAGTGCCTGGCCTATGCTTGTTGAATTGACTGACTTGATTGCATATATCTGTGCGTTCTGGGTGAAATGATCCATCACCACCAGGATACTGCTTATATTTTACACATTTCTTTCCAAAGAAAAGGAGTTAATATACACAAGCTCCAGTGGTTTGCTGGTGTTTATATTCGCCAAATCTATAGCATGACTTGGTAGTAATTTCCTTTGAACTTATCAACACTACTTTCACACTTCTTATCAACACATGCTACTATTTAGGGCCATTAGAATCTGTTTCTTACTAGTGCAAGTATGTTGGCCCAAATATTCAAAGTTATTGTGTGTTAGTTAAATGCTTCATGTATCACCAACGGTTATCTGGTATCATGTGTGAGGTTATCATCATTCCATTGCATAACATCATTCTCTCAATGGTAAAATGCCCCTAAGAAACATAACTTGAGTTCCTGGGCATCATAGCCTTGATTTTTGTTTTGTATCTCTTCATATAGTTCTTCCTTCTGTAGTTGCTCCCTTTCTAGTTCATCCAAGGATAACTAAGGGCAAAGAGGGTTGTTCTGATGAGACATAGCTCATAGCCACCACACTCTGGTGAAAATCCTAGACTCTAATCTATACTTTTATGTAATAGAAATCCAGTTCCTTGGATATAATAGATCTCCTTTATCACTTCTATGGATACTACTATAGCTTCAGACTATTGTGGCTTCCAAGACAGAGCATCTGCATCCACATTCATTTTCCCTGACTGCTAATGCTTGCTGAACTCATAGTTGGCTGGTGCCAATGCTCTTTTCTGATGGGCAGTGTTCAATTTAGCACTGGTTGAAATGTGTCAATGAATTGTTGTCTGTCCATACTTATTAAGCTCTAAACACACAGTCTTTGAATTTCTTAGTGACAACCCCCTTCAATTTCAAGAATTTTAATTTGCTTTCTTCTTGTTTTAACCTAATTTTATTTTTTTAATTAGCAAAAATCCATTTTCTATCTCTCCAATCTCCCTCCTTTCATTGGAAAAAAGGAAAAGCAACACTTTCATAACAAATATGCTTAGTCAAGTGAAACCAACTCCCCCCTTGACCACATTCGACTAAGAACTATAATTTGTGTAAGAGATGATAAATCTCTCTCAGCAAGTCCTCTACTGGTGAATGAAATAGGTTTCTTATGTTTTCTGATCATACGTGTCTCAGTTCCTAAGTCTTCTGAACTAGCATCAATGTGCAGCAAAAAAAAAAAAAAGGCTTGCCCAGGTTGGCAAGATTCACCACTGGTACTACACATGAGGCAGTTGATCAAATCTTTAGCCACTTGTATACATTTCATATCCCAATCCATCTCCACACAGTTGTGAAGAGACAGGGTTAAGTTAAGTTAAGCCAAGTGGAGAAATATTTATTAATAAATGCTTACTTTTTGCCAAGCACTGTGCTAAGCATTAGGGAGACAAAGAAAGACAAAAATAGTCCCTGCCCTCAAGGAACTCCCAGTCTAATAGAGAAAATAGCATGCAAATAACTTTGTACAAACAGGATAAATTCCCTAAACAAAGGGAAAGCACTAGCATTAAGGGAGATTGGAAAACGCTTCTTGTAGAAGGTAGGATTTTAATTGAGACTTGAAGAAAGTCAAGGACAGAGTGAAAAAGGAGAGAATTCCAAGCATGGAGAAATGGCCAGTGAAAATGTCCAGAAATAGATTGACTTTTCTCATCCTTCTGCTTTCAGTTGTAAACCAAAATGAGAAAGACAGAGAGGGAGACACACACACATACACACACACACACACACACACTCACACACACACACACACACACACACACACACACAGAGCGGGATAGGGAGAGAGAGAGAGAAAGAGAGGGAGAGAAGGGGAGAGAGAGCAACTTATGGTAATTACAGATAAGAAATTACAGAAAAGGCTTTCATTCTCAAAGATTCTCTGAATCCGTCTGACTGATAAGTGATTCTGCCTTCCCTGGGTTTGTAATCAAAGCTTGATGAGACAATATGTGGCTGAAATACTTGACAGAAATTCTGCAACCTTGAAAATTTTCAAATATCAACTTAAGACCAACATCTTCCAGCTGATTTGACACTTTCATCAATATTTTTCCATGCCCATCTAAGGTCTTCCCAAAGGCAATAAGGTCATATAAGTATATTAATACATCCAAGTTGTTTGTACCTTTAACTACCTTCTTAAGTGTTTGAAAAGTGATGAATATGACCAGGGAGTCCTTGGGGCATGTTCTCAAATGGAGAGAATATTGACCAGATGAAAAGTATCTTCTCATTGTCTTCCTATACCTTAGGAATCTGATGGTATTCATTCTTCAGATACAATGAAAATCACTGGCTTGAATTCATGGCATATCAAGCTAGTCCACCTCTGTTCTTTTGCTCAACAATGTGAAGTTGTTTATACACATCAAAATCATCCCAATCTTCTTATTCATCACTTTGGATGGTACATGTGCAGATTAGAGCTCCATATGGATGCCTCTAGCAGGTCTTTTGGATAGATTCTGATACTGCATTATTTAAAGTTTGCCCTCAGAGAAGCTGCAAATCATTGAGGTATATTCTGTCTTTTGTTCCTTGGACATGATGCAGTTTGAGAGGTTCAGGGACACCTCAAGGACTGAAGTACAGGAAAGAGTCATCTGGAATGAATTCACGGACTCAAGCATTCTTTAAGTCAAGTTGGCAAAAATTTATTGTAATGCTAATATGGCAGGCAGAGTTTCTTAAGGAACTTACAACTTAATAGGAATAACTTAAAGTTTACGTAAGAAAAATAGTGGATTATCTGGCAGATATGCTAATTAGGTGATAACTTACAACCTTGGTCATGGCATCATTCATTCCTGGAAACAGAGTGGGGGAAGATTCCTAAGGGTTATATTTTTGGTCTGTTATATCTGTAGCAAATTAGCTTCAGGAGTTGACATATATAGCTTGACCTCTGGATTGTATACCTTAACTGTGGTAATCAATACATGATAATTCTGCTGGTACAGGATAATCCTGTTCATATGAGAGAAATTGGCTATAGAGGTCAATTTGTTCTTGTAATAGGGGAAGATTGTCTTACTGGAGCCCACTCATGAGTTATTCCTAGGTGTAGTGTCCTTGGGCTGGGGAAAAACTGTCAGGGATAGTGTTTTGAGGCTAGGAAGAAATGTGATCTTGGAATTGGGGTCCAAGCACAAGCAACCAAGCATCTCATCAGATATACCTCACATCCTACTCATTCAGTGACAATTCATTAGTCTTCATGCTGAATTTTTTCCCCCAAATGATCCCTTCATTCCTTAGGCATTGGAGAGTGATCAAAATCATCACATGACCAAAATTCTCTGGATCTATTCTCCACAGAAAGGACTCAGTGGTCTTTTATGCTCTCTGTCACTATTGATCTCTGTATTTCTTTAGCCCCACACACAGGAGTCATGAATTATCAGGGTGTCCAAGTGTTGAGTTATTGATCACTGTCTACAATATCCTATTTGAAGGGACT
>JAQQSK010007087.1:0-14133 GCA_028658325.1 Potorous gilbertii
AAGGGATCGAAGGGCGTGGAATAGGATATTCCAGAAGTCAAAGGAACTAGGATTAAAACAAATAATCACCTACCCAGCAAAACTGAGTATAATACTTCAGGGGAAAAACTGGTCTTTCAATGAAATAGAGGACTTTCAAGCATTCTTGATGAAAAGACCAGAGATGAAAAGAATATTTGACTTTGAAACACAAGAATGACAAGAAGCATGAGAAAGGAAACAGCAAAGAGAAGTCATAAGGGACTTACCAAAGTTGAACTGTTTACATTCCTACACGGAGAGACAATATTTGTAAATCTGGAAAATTTTCAGTATTTGGGTAGTTGGTGGGATTACACATACACATACACATGCATATGCACACACACATGTACATGCATGTGTGCACATACACATACACACATGCATGCACACACAGAGACAGAGAGCATAGAATGAATTGAATAGGATGGGATCATATCTTAAAAGAAATTAAAGTAAACGGTGAGAGAGAAATGTAGTGGGAGGAGAGAGGGTGAAATGGAATGGGGTAAATTATGTCTCATGGAAGAGGCAAGCAAGGGAATTTTTACTGGAGGGAAAAAGAGGAGAGCTGAGAAAAAAAAACATGAAGTTTACTCTCTTCACATTCGACTAAAGGAAGGAATAAAATGCACACTCATTTTGGTATGAAAACCTATCCTACAATACAGGAAAGTGGGGGAGAAGGAGATAATCAAGGTGGGGGGATGATGGAAGGGAGGGCAATGGGAGGAGGGAGAAATTTGAAGTCATCACTTGGGGAGGGACAGGATCAAAAGAGAGAATAGCAGCAATGGGGGGCAGGATAGGATGCAGAGAAATATAGTTAGTCTTACACAACACGACTATTACGGAAGTCATTTACAAAACTACACAGATATGGCCTATATTGAATTGTCTGCCTTCCCAAAGGGAATGGGTGGGGAGGGAGGAATGAGGAGAAGTTGGAACTCAAAGTTTTAGGAACAACTGTTGAGTATTGTTCTTGCTACTAGGAAATAAGTAATACAAGTAATGGAGAATATTAAGTTATCTGGCCCTACAGGGCAAAAGAGAAATGGGGACAAGAGAAGGGAGGGATGATAGAAGAGAGGGCAGATTGGTGATAGGGGAAAGTAGAATGATCGGTGTATTGGGGTGGGGAGTGAGGACAAATGCGGAGAAGATTTGGAATCCAAAATTTTGTGAAAATGAATGTTAAAAGTTAAATAAATAAATTTATATTAAAAAGAAATCAGGAGATTCATTCCATTTCCATAAAATTCATTGTGTTTTCTATCTTTTCATATCATCCAGAGGAAACTAATATCAATGAATGTTGAAAGTGGCTTTTAAATGTTTTGGGTACAGACTGTAGCACCTCACAGAGACTGGATCTTTGATAAATCAGTACTATACAAAAGTGAGGGAAGACTCTCCTCTTTCAGGACAGTAGTTTCTTGGATCTGGCCTTTAGATGAGTCTTCCTAACAGTGAAACGTGTTAGATATAGTTCTAATTTACACTCTCTACACCGTTCCCATCATATCTTCTGTGTGAGGTTGCCAGATCTAGAACTTTCTTCTCCCTGAGAAATTTGGCACAACAGGGAAAATTCTAGTCCCTTCTAACAGGCAGATCTTCATATCTGCAGGATACTTCAGGTAATTCCTTCTTAGAAATAATCTTAAAAAATTTGGCATAGAATTATGGGAAGGGTCTTTTCTAATGATTTATTTTTGTTTAGTCATTTCAATCATATTTGGGACCCCATTTATGTTTTCTTGGCAAAGATTTAAATTAAAAAATCTGAGGTACCACCTCACCTATATCATATTGACAAATATGACAGAAAAGAAAAATGAGAAATGTTGAAGAGGATGTGGGAAAATTTGGATGCTAATGCATTGTTGGTAGTGTTGTGAACTGATGAAACCATTATGGAGAATAACTTGGAAATTTGTCCAAGGGCTACAAAACCGTATTTGCCCTTTGACCAAGACATACTACGACTAGATCTGTCTCTTAAAGAGATTATTAAAGAAGGGAAAAGGATATATACATATATATATATATATACATATATATATATGTATATATATATATACACACAAAAATATTTATAGGATCTTTTAGTGATGGCAAAGAACTGAAAATTCGGGACACACCCACAAATTGGGAAATGGTTGAACAAGTTGTGGTATATGATTACTGTGATTGGATAGTGTTGTTCTGTATAAAATGATGAACAGTATAGCTTCAGAAAAAACCTGAACTTTCAAGAACTGATGCATAATGAAATTTACCTCCAGAGAAACAACTGATGTAGTCTGAATGCAGATCAAAGTATCCTTTTTTCTTTTCTCTTCTTCTTTCCTTCCTTCCTTCCTTTCTTCCTTCCTTTCTTCTTGTATTTTCTTTCACTATATGACTAATATTTTGCATGACTGTACACATGTTGTTATTGGTGGTGAGTCATTTTTGAGTGGTGTCTGACTTTTCATGACCTCAATTTGTGTTTTCTTGGCAAGGTTACTAAAGTGGTTTGCCATTTCCTTCTCTAGTTCATTTTACAGATCAGAAAACTGAGGCAAGCAGGGTTAAGCTACTTGCCCAGGATCACACAGCTAGTTAGGCCAGATTTAAGTTTAGTAAGAGGAATGTTTCTGACTCAGGCCAAGTACTCTATCCACAGAGGCACTTTGCTGCCCCTGCACTAGTATAGCCTTTATGAAATTCCTTGCCTTCTCAACTAGAGTGGCAGGGAGGAAGAGTGGGATAGAATTTTGAACTCAAATGGTAAACAAAGAAGAAAAACAAAAACTTAAATTGTTTTTACATGTAATTGGAAAAAAATAAAATAAAAATAAGGCTTGTTACATTTTGAATAATGCCTTATTCAGTGGACTCTGATTTTCAATAATTAGACCATAAGAATAGCCAAAAAAGTTTTATGCTGAAAGAAAAAAAAAGAGAACATGACAGACACTGCAGGAGAAAGATCTTTGCCCATATTTTTCTTGGATAATCAACATCTCTAAGAAATAAATTTGAAGTCTTTTCAAGGTAGAATACCTTCGTGACAGTCCATTAATTCATCATTGCTATCAATGTACTTGCTTCTGCATTCCTAATCATTTCTGAATCATGATGAAAACAACATTTCCAAGTCTCTCTGACAGGTTTTCAGAAGAAATCACACATGCAAAAAGACACTGTACAACTGATGGGGGCGGAGTTGCTTTGTTGATTTTGTAGCTTTGAAATCAAGTTGTATTCACTTATAAATTTACAGTCTATCATATTTCAGTCATCACTTCAGTTTAGGGGTGGAACATCTCATGGTCTACTTGTCATTGAGACCAAGAAAGAAAATAGAAATAGTATAAAAGCACTTCCTTTAACAGAAGAGAGATATATAGAGACTGCATTTTGACTATCTATATTTTCATACCACCTCTTTCCTGAATCCATTACCTAACATAAATATGGAACTCGAGTTATTTCCACACTATTTCCTGACCTTATTGCAATATAAAGTCATGGTCCTGCATTCCCTCCTGCAATACTTTGTGTTCACTCAAGAAATAAAATAACATATACAAAAGATATCATTGCGCTGGAGCAACCATGTTTCAAATATGGTATATGTGTGCACATAGATGGTACCAATAATTTTAGGCAATAATAAGAATATTATTAAATACCAAATATGCAATAGTACTTTATATTATCTACCTCCGAAGTTGTCACAAAAGAATTTTAACCAAATAAAGTCCTATGGGAAAATAACTCATCATTATTGAAAAACCATATTCATCTTCAACGAAGTTGACATAGAAATGATCCTGGGACGAGAAACAATCCTGCTAACGTTATATATTTGATAGTCTGTTGAGTGTTAAAAACTAACTTTTTTTAGTTGAGTAAATATCAATTTATTCATTTTTAGTTATCAACATTTATTTACACAAGATTTTGAGTTTCAGTTTCTCCCCATCTCTTCCCTCCCCCCACCACAAGATGTCATGCATTCTGATTATCCCTTACCTCAGTCTGTCCACCTTTTTATCACCTCCCCTTCCCTTGTGCCCTTCTCTTTCTATTTTCTTCTAGGGCAATATAGGTTTCTATACCCCACTGCCTATATATCTTATTTTCCAGTTGCAAGTAAAAACAATTTTTAACATTTGTTTTTAAAACTTTGAGTTCTAAATTTTCTTCCTTCTTCCCTCCCCATCCACCCTCATTGAGAAGGTGAGCAATACAATATAGGTTATACATGTGTAGTCATGCAAAACACTTCTATGATAGTCATGTTGTAAAAGACTAATTATGTTTCTCTCCATCGTCTCTTGCCCTCCACTTATTCAATTTTCAACTTTGACCCTTTCCCTTTTCAAAAGTGTTTGGTAGTGACTAATGCCTTCCCAAATCCCTTCTACTATCTTCCCTTTTATCCCCTTACCCCCTACTCTTCTGTAGGGTCAGATACCCAACTGAATATATATGTTGTTCCCTCCTTGAGCCAAATCTGATGAGAGTAAGTTGCGAAACATTTTCTTCCCTTTTTTATGTGAGATAATTCACCTCATTCTTTCTCCCTTTCTACTCCTCCATATGCATTCCACTCTCACCCTTTAATTTTATTTTTAAATATCATCCCTTCATGTTCAACTCACCTTGTATCCTCTATCTATCTATCTATCTATATGTGTGTGTGTGTGTGTGTGTGTGTGTGTAGCATCTTTCCATATAGGAATGCAAACAGTTCAACTTTTATAAGTCCCTTATGATTTCTCTTTCCTGTTTACCTTTTCATACTTCTCTTGATTCTTGTATCTGAAAGTCAAATTTTCTATTAAGCTTTGGTCTTTTCATCAAGAATGCTTGAAAGTCCTCTGTTTCATGGAATGTCCCCTGAAGGATTGCATTCAGTTTTTCTGGGTAGGTGATTCTTGGTTTTAATCTAGCTCCTCTGACCTTTGGAATATCATATTGCAAGTCTTTTGATCCTTTAATGTAGAAGCTGTTAGATCTTGTGTTATCCTGATTATATTTCCACAATATTTGAACAATTTTTTTTCCTGGTTGTTTGCAAAATTTTCTCCTTGACCTGAGAACTCTGTATTTTGCTACAATATTTCTACGAGTTTTCTTTTGGGATCTCTTTCAAGAGGTTATAGTGGATGCCTTTAATTTCTATTATACCTTCTGGTTCTAGAATATCAGGACAGTTTTCTTTATTAATTTCTTGAAAGATAATGTCTAAACTCATTTCATCATGGCTTTCAGGTAGTCCAATAATTTTTCAATTATCTCTGGTTTTTCCAACAAGATATTTCACATTGTCTTATTTTTTTCATTCTTTTGGTTCTGTTTTATTATTTATTGATTTCTCATAAAGCCATTAGATTCCATTTGTTCCATTTTAATTTTGAAAACATTATTTTCTTCATTGGGCTTTTGGACTGCATTTTCCATTTGGTCAATCCTGCTTTTTAAGGAATTCTTCTCTTCATTGGCTTTTTGGACTTCTTTTGCCATTTGTGTTAGTCTTTTTTTAAGGTGTTATTTTCTTCATTATTTTGGGGTCTCCTTTAGCAAGCTGTTGACTTGTTTTTTTCATGATTTTCTTGCCTCACTTTCATTTCTCTTCCCAATTTTTCCTCTCCATACGTTACTTGATTTTCAAAATCTTTTTTGAGCTCTTCCATGGCCTGTGACTAATTCATATATTTTTTGGAGGCTTTTGATGTAGGATCTTTGAATTTGTTGTCTTCTTCTGGTTGTATGTTTTGATCTTTGTCACCAAAGTCAGATTCTATAATCTGAGTTTTTGTTTTTACACTCTTTTCTCACATTCCCAGCCAAATACTTGACTTTCTAACGCTTTGTCAAGGTAGGACTCTGCTTCTCGTGGATTTGGGGGTGGAAATGGGTATATCCCCCACTGTCTGTGGGCCCAGAGCTTCAGAAGCAGCCACCGCTATGGTGCTGCTGTTGCTGCCACAGCCAGAACTACCTCCTCCTCTTCCCAGGGCTAGGGCCAGACCCCAGTCAGACCAGGTCCCACAGAGTTTTCCAACTCACTTTCACTGCTCTCTTTGGCATTTGTTGGTTAATAAGTCTGGAAACTGTCATAGCTGCCAATGATTCAGTCCCCTGGGGCCTGCTCCTACCCTATCTATGCTAGTGTGACACACTTTGGACTGTACTACACTTCACTCTACTCCCAGCCAGGCAGATCTTCCAGGCTGCCTTGGGCAGGATATTTCTTTCATTCCATCATTCTGTGGGTTCTGCAACTCTTGAATTTGCTTAGAGTCATTTTTTACAGATATATGGAGATGTTTGAGGGGAGAACCCTCTTGACTCTACCCTAATAACTTTGGTACTTTCATTAAATTAGTAGACTATCAACTCATCAATTGTAGCCTCACTTAAAGCTTTCTTAATGCATTGGTACAACCAATTGGTACAACTCCCATAAGAGACAAACATTCTTAATTTTTCTGGGGTTTTTGCTAGGTTTCCATATTTTTAGACATTTTTGTTCCATGTAGTTTGGAGAATAAAATTAAAATTTTAGTGTTCTTCTTGAGTTTCTATGGATCATTAGGGTTAATTTGTATCAATAGCTCACATTTCAAACTATTCTGCTTCCAATACATTTTTATCAACAGTTCTCCGGGATATTTTGAGATATATTTTGATATATTGTAGTTGCCATATAGGAGTTCATCATCTGTATAGAAAAAAGGGAGTTTCTGATGTTCTGATTCTATCTTCCAGGTAGTGTCTTGCTTAGTACTTGGCAGATGCAAAACATTTATAATCTTCATTGATCTGTTGCATAACTCCCACCATTTCCTTACTATGATGAATTAATTACTAAATCCATACTCTTTAAAACTAATCTTTTTCAAATTACCAGTGAGCAGAAGCTAGTTCTGGACTACCATCACAGATCCCTCTATTTCTTAAATCAAACGCAAATAGCATTCATATGTTTGATGTTTTGGTTTTTTGTTTATTTGGGTTTTTTTTGCTGGAATGCTGTTAGATATCCAGGTGCATGTTGTGCATGGAAAGCATTTTTTATCTCATACTTCTCTCTTGTGTGTGTCATGCTGTAGATTCTATCCAGAGGCAAATCATTTTCATTAACATTTCCTCTGAGGAGAGCTGGATTTAGAGTCAGAAGGCTGGGGTTTAAATTCTGCCAAAGATTTTTCATAGCTGTGTGACCTCCAAAATATTAAAAACAATTAGGTTCATTTTCTTAATCTTTAAAATGGTAATGATGACAGCACCAGGCAGATCGGTGGCTCAGTGAGTTGAGTGTGAAACCTGGAGTCAGGAAGATGAGTTTAACTCTGATTTAAGACACCTACTGGCTATATTACTTTTGAGAAATTATTTACCCTGCTTGCCTCAGTTTTTCAACTGTCAAATGGTGATGATAACAGCACATACATGCCAGGGTTGTTGTGAGGATCAAGTGACATTACATATGTAAGAAATTTGAAGTGTCAGGCACATAATGCATGTAATAGGTACTTTATAAATGCCAGCTATTACTATTATTTGAACCATGCTCACAGAGTCTCTTTGAGGACCAAATGAAATATGTAAGTTGCTTGGCAACAGCTAAAGAACCATTTAAATATTAGTGATTATGATTTTAAGAAAAGGAGGAAGTATACAGGCAACCAAAAATTGCTTTTTGGTTTTTCATTCCTTTTCTTTTTTTAAAATTCTCCCTCTTCCTTCTCACCTTCTCTCCCTCAGAGGGCCACAAATGCTACTACCCACTTCACATAATAATATGGTTCCACCACCAATAAAACTCTAAGATACTGGAGGAAGAGGGCATAGAGCGTTCAGGAAGAACTAGTGCCTCTGGTGTGAGACCTGGTGGAGCCCTTTTCAGGGCTGCTCATCCACTTTTGTGTTGACCCAACTCTCACCTGTGGTTCCAAGAAACTATAGTATGGACAGAGGTCACATTGCCACTAAAACTCCATTCAGGTTTCTATATTTTGTTTGTATTTATTGAACTGATTACTATTTTGGTTATAATATGATCAATAAACACATTTTAATTCATCTATTAATTAATTAATTTAATATTTCTGCCTTTTTATATTTAAACTGCCTTTACTTTGTGTTTTATTACATACTTTTGTAAATGTTCCACATTGTACTGATAAACATTTATATTTCCTTCACAGTCCCATTCAGAAAATGATAGACTTTTGCCTCAATTTCTCCAGCAATTTGTTTAATAGTATATGTTACCTTTTGTCTATCATTCTCTCTGATTTGTCCAGTTCTGAAAGAGGAATATTAGCATCATCTACCATTAATATACAATTCTACCATTAATATACAATTAGGTTACTTTTTTCTTTATGAATTTAGATGTAACATTTGGAAGATTTAAGTTTAATATTGATACTAGTTTGTTGTTGTTTCCTTTCAACATAATAGTATTTTCCACTGTTCATTCACAAGGTTATTATCTCATTGGACTTCTTTTTCATTTATCTTAAAGAAAGAGTTGTAACTAATTTTATTATGTAATAAATTCATAATTTCTTTTTTGTTTGAAGAATGTGCTTTTCTTTTCTCTTCATAGAGTCAATGAGGATAGAAGTCAAGAAGAAAATGCCTAATACCACATAATCTTGGTCAGGCATTTTGGAAGAGCTTTTTCATAAACATTTGACCAAAACAGTTTTTTAATTCCATTAATGAAGTTCAAAAATGGACTCTTGGAAGTTATTCAAAAGTGTGCTATGAAACATAGGAAAGTTACCAAATACTTTTTAGAAATATTACCATAGTTCCAGAGAATAATTTATTAATTACCAAAGTCAAGATAAGAAACAGGGAGGGGGGAAGGAAATAGAATTAAGGAAAATAGTTCATTAAATAACATATTAATTTCATAATATTTTAGAAAAGAAGAAATAGTCAAAGAAGATTAAAATATAGTACTCTCAACCTTTTAAATATGATGATGAGGAGGAGGAGGAAGAGGAGAAGAAGAAAGAAGTCATTGTTTTACTCTTTTATTTTCCATTACTCATTCTTCCTGGCAGTACAAAATTTTCAGTTGTCCCATCTGAGAAACAAGTTCAAAAGATCAACAATTTCACAAGAGATTTTAGCAAGTCCACTTTCTTATAATTGAGGAATAAGTACTGATTTTGTAAATTGTTAGTCTTTTTAAATGACCATTGATAAGCTTGCTCTGATTCATAATTTATATGATTAAAATGCCAGGTTCAAATCTATTGAACTCTATGAATCAAAGTGTATTCATCTTTTCCAAAAAAGCACATTCACAAAATCAAATATATTAACTGCAGCCTCCCTTCATTTGGTTCTATTTATACTTAAAAATGGGGTGGAGCCAAGATGGCAGAGTAGAAGTAGGGACCTTCTTGCGTTCTCCCCCTAAACCCCTCAAAAAAACCTGTAAAAAATTACTTTGAACAAATTCTAGGGCAACAGAAGTCATAAAATGACAGACTTAAGCAAATTTCCAGTCCAAGACAGTATGTAAGGTCACCAGGAAACATCTATGCATTGGGCTGTGAGTTGAGTTTGAAATGGATCAGGTTGGCTTGGATGAAGCTTGATCATGCTTTAAGGGATTGAATCCCTGGTGGCTGTGGCAGTTTCTAGATTTCTCAACCCACAAATGTGAAAGACAGCTTGGAATTTCAGTGGGAAGTGTCTCTCATCTGGCTGAAAAGGGAGAGTAGTTGGATCCCAGCCCAAGCTTCAGGGTGGCAGCAAGCACTGCTGAAACAGCAGCTGCCTCTTGAGCCCTCCACTTAACAAAGAGCTCAAAAGTTAAATAATTGGCCAGGAAAATCAGCAAATGGGGAAAAAAAACCAACCATCTTACTTTCTCAGTGAAGAGGTATTTTCTTATGTCATTGGTGCCAAGAAAAATCAAAACATATAACCAGAAGACAATAAAATCAAAGCTTCTATATTCAAAACCTCCAAGAAAAAATATGAATTGCTCTCAGGCCAGGAAAGAACTCAAAAAGGATTTTGAAAATCAAGTAAAAGAAGTAGAGGAAAAAAATGGGAAAAGAAATGAGAGTGATTCAAGAAAATCATGAAAAATGAGTCAACTACTTGCTAAAGAAGACCTCAAAAATGCTGAAGAAAACAGGACCTCTAAAATTAGACTAACCCAAACGACAAAAGAGATCCAAAAAGACAATGAGGAGAAGAATGCTTTAAAAAGCAGAGTGGGCCAAATGGAAAAAAGAGGCTCGAAAGTCATTGAAGAAGTTAATCTACTTAAAATATAGTAAAGAAATTGACAAGGATTTATAAATGCATATGGAATTTTAATATAGGAATGATTCATTACAATATATTGACATAAATTACATACATGGAAATTTCTTTATATCTATGCAGTCTATTTGTGTCTCAATGTAAGTTATTAACCTCAAAGAACAATATCACTTAATCACAGAATATGAGAATTAAAACAAAGTTTGTAAGGTGCTCTAATCCATACTAAAAAGAATTACATGGTTTGGATTGGGCAACAGAAGAGAGTTCAAATTTCTGACTTTGTCACAAACTAGACATCAACTTTGAAAAATCACTTCATTTCTTTAGTCCTTACTCTTCTCATCTCTATAGTCAAATGATAAGAAAATGGCTAGAGTTTGCCTTTCTATACAAACTTGAACGACCACTACCACCATTGTGACCATGACCATCACCATCATTATTTTCACTATCATCATCATCTCCAAACCATGTAGAATGAAAATCTTGAAAATATGGAGACTTAGGGAAGAAATAAAAACCCTGTTGAGGCAAGATAGAAATATAGATAGATAGATATCATCACTATTTTAAAGTACATATTACGTTATTATGTTCTGGTCACTTTGCTAACCACTGGGAAAACAAAAATAGTAAAAAAGACAGTTCCTAATCTCAAGGAGATTGTGTTCTAATGGAGCAAGATAATATATGGAAAAGGAAGATGAAAAGTGCATGTGAGGTACAGAGGCTAGAAAGTCCAGAGATCCAGCAACAGAGTCATGAAGAATTAATCTACTGCTGTCTTTGTACTTTCTCAAATGGAGGTTCCAGGCAGTAATGAACAGACATTAAATGGCAGGGACTTCTTCAAGCCAAGATGACAGAGTAAGCAATAAATTGCTTTAGTTTTCCCATTTTCACCTCCAAACAACCATAAAATAGCACTCCAGAACAAATCCTGGGCAGGAGAGTCAGTAGGATACAGCAGTAGTCTTTTAGCCCAGGAGATTTCAGGGATCAGCAAGAAAGGTCCATCTCATTCTGGTAAAAGGAGAAGGCATTCCCAAATTGGAAGAGCCCCAGCAAGCCCCACCTCAACAAACTAGTGGGAGAACCTGAGCCCCAGTGTGAGGGAGCAAGCAAATGTCAACACCAGGACCCCCTACGCACTTCGGTATAACCAGCAGACTCAGTTTTGAGAACCACCACATGCTTCAGTGTAGCAACTGTACGGCAAGCATTCCTCCACATTTTTCAGTGCAAACTAGGGCAAACAGGTATCCTCTGTCACGTGTTTTAGCGTAGTCCTGGGAAATGTTGAAAAGCCCTACCTGGCCTTAGCACATACCTGACACCATCACTAGGACCCCAGATGAGAATCAGGTAAGCTGCCAGAGTCCTAAAGCCTCCAGTCACCTCCCACCCCACCTCCTAATCACAGCACCATACAAGAGGGACCCTGGGAGACGGGGAAGAACTCAAGGAAGAATCAGCACAACACTAAGCAAAAGTAGAACTAAGTAAACATTCAGGACCTGCAGCCATTGGCACAAGAAGTCTGAGACAGAGCCCCTTCTAACCTCAGAGCAGGGATCAAATTTAAAAGAAGGAAAAAGGCAAAAAAGAAAGGTGAACAAAAGGCAACAGCAACAAAATAGAATCTGACCATAGAAAGTTATTATCGTGACAGGGAAGACCAAGACATAAACTCAGAAGAAGAAAACAATGTCAAAACACCTCTGGGTAAAACCCGAAAGAAAAATAGGAAGTGGTCTCAAGCCCAGAAAGAATTCATGGAAGAGATCAGAAAGTACTTAAAATCATGAGAGGTAGAAGAAAAATTGGGAAAGGAAATGAGAGTGATGCAAGAGAATTATGACAAAAGAGTCAATAGCTTGGAAATGCATTATGTACCCTTTTTCTGAATTATCCCAAAAGTGTTTTTTAATGCATTTAGAGAATATCTTTACATAAATAAAAGTTAAAGAGAAACTATGTTAATCAGAGATATAGAGACTTTTGCTTAAACCTAGGCAATAGAATTCCTTTATTTGTCCTTACATGTCGTATAATACCCAAGCACTATCAAAAGAAATGATCAACACATGTTATGCAAGGATGAATTACTGAGACAACTCCAGACTAAGGGCTCCACTTCATCTAAAAAAGCTCCTCTGGACTTATTTGGAATCAGAAAGGATTTTAACTAAATCAAATTTATGATACTGGAAACTGTCCATGCAGCTGATCTTGCAGCAGAGATTTGAGACATGCTGCCTATATGAGTCTAAGTGTTCTTTGTATGTATTAAGTCTAACATTCACAGTTAATGAATTTATATTTATAGTCTCCAATTATTCTCCATTACTATACATTGCATCAATGGATCTAGAAAGGATAGTAATTAAATATATATTTTAAAAAATTATTGGAAACTCATGTCCTAGAATTAGAAACTGACCAGTTATTCCTTCAGGTTTCACATCATAATTTCATTTGTTTATACATGCTTAATGATCATGACTGGACATTTAGACATATAAAGGTAGTCAATCTTCCCATTTTTACTCAATACATGTTTTGTATTTAATCATTTATCACTTACCTTGAGCACATTTTGCATATGTTTTAACCTAAGAAGAAATTAGTACATTATGGCCCTCTTCCCTCCCACCACCATGATGGAAAAACATTAACGAAATGGAGATAGGACATAAAAATTCTCTTTATACAAATGAATCATTTTCAGTGGTTAAGTGGTTTAGCTTGCCATTAGCCCCCTCGAAGTATTCAATCACACAGTACACTAACATAAAACCATCTTTAGTTGATGAAGTTCAGAACTACCTACAGCAGTCTGTGCTATTATAACTTACAAATTACATCTAAGTGGGCTCTGGAATGATTAAGTGGTTCTATGGAGGGGAGGGTAAATCTGGTGCTAAAATTTCAAATCAGATGTAGCCTGATTCAGGTAAGACCTCAAACTTTTTATTCTGTTTAGGAAAAACAATTCTTCCATTCACAGATGCCTAAAAGACATGAAATGTCTTTGCCCATCCACATTAAATAGAATTGTATTGTTCTAAATCACAATCTGAATAATGGAAAAAGGCTTGACAAAAGAGAATCTAGGTGAACTTGCATTTGTGTAACGAAGTCCTCGAGTAAGAATATCTGGTTGTTCTAACTTTGATTTAAAAGAATCCTGTTGAAATATGTCTGATGTTGCCAAACTAACACCATCTGTTAAAAAACAAAACACCTCCTATTCTAGGTTACCATTGATATGATGAGTATCTCTAAGAAGCCAAGAAAAGATTACAAAATAATATAGCCAACTTTCTCCTTTTAAGCAGGCAATCAGTAGGTAGAGGATTAGAGGACTTCTAAGAAAATTACCAACTGAATAAAACTAGAACCTAGTCGAACTTCAACATTACTTGCATATACATTATAATTACAAGTAAGATGGAGTATTAATTTCAGATGCTAAAAAGTGAAGACTTTTCTGGGTCATTGATTTGTTTTTCTCTTCTTTTCCCTGGAGTTTGCATTCCTTTTCTCTTCTTTACTCTTTTCAATATTTTTTCCTTGTTTTCTTCCTGCCTATTTTCTTTCTAATTTTATTCTTTCCTTTTTGAGAATTGTCTGCCATACCAATTAAACTATCAGATAATTATTTTCTAGAGCTGGATAAAATAATATCAAAATTCATTTGGAAAAACAAAAGGTCCAGAATATCAAAGAGCCTAACGAAAAGAAATGCTTGAGAAGGTGGCCTAGCGCTACCAGACCTCAAATTGTACTATAAAG
>JAQQSK010007088.1:0-14133 GCA_028658325.1 Potorous gilbertii
TAGAGGAGCCTAGAAATCCTTCAACTGGTCATGTCTACAAATCCAGTTATATAGGCTAAATCAGGCAATTTCTTTTTCTCCCTTCCTGATTTATCCAGCCAGTCATATCCTACTCTCATCATTGGTTTTCATCTTTTTACTGGCCTGAGGCTGGGCACAGGAAGTTCCAAGTAATGGTATGTGGATTGTACCTGAAAAAAACTCAGGGAAGATGGAGGAAACTTGAGAAAAAGATACTTATATGAAACTGATTTACCTGATACTGGTTTCCAAAAGAATCACTTGAATTTGGTAAGCAGGTGAATTGAGAAAGGGATCTCATATTTCTATGCCTTGTTCTCTATTTCACTTCCCCTTATAAAGTGCTGGATCCCAAGATGACATAAAACGGGCTGCCATATACAAGAATAGTTTAATTGTGACAGTAGATCAATGAAAGTCAGGAGACTTCTTATCTGGTTTAATGCTATAGATCTGCCACCTCTACTCAGGCCATATAACTTTAAATAATTCTTGTAAAATTCAAGGTGTATTGCAACATTCCCCAGAAGACTAAGTTGTTCAAGCAATAGTGCCGAAAAACAAGACATAGCCTATAATGGTAATGAGACTGAGAGGTGCCAGGCTTTGGAGACCAGTCTCTACCAGGGTTTCATTACACAATCTGTTTCTTGAGATGTAGATCAACCACACAGATCTGGGAAAGGCTCAGAATCTGGTTTATTTAAGGGAATAATAGTTGTTGATATACAAAATCTTAGTGCCTAGTCTTTTGATTCAGTTTATACTTATGTCCTCAAGGACATAAGTATAGGACATATACTTCTATAGGACATATAGAACAGCCCAACAAAAGGAGAATTTCCTAAGAGCCAAAGATTAATGAAGGGAGAACATTACAGGTAACCAGACTCCCTAGAGTATTCCTGCTCTTTTGTGGAGAATTCTGAACTAACTTCACTGCTTTGCCATCTTCCAAGACACACAGACCAACCACCACAATATAATGCATCTGCCTAACACTAGTTTGGAGATTAAACTTTCCTTAAACAAGGTTTCTTAAACTGTTTTTGCATCATGGAACCCTTTGGTATTTTGGATACCTTCTCAGGGTATTTTTCCCAAAAACACTAAGTACAATGCATAGTATTACAAAGGGAGAAAAATTAATATATTGAAATGCAATTGTCAACCTAAGTTCACAGACCCTCAGTATGGGAGAAAAGCTTGTGTCTTTAAATTAGGAACTTTGACAATAACTGCTCCTTTCTTTTCCCACAGACCTAGAAAGTTGTTGTTCGCACTGTAGAAACAGGATTTCCCTCTCTTGTCTATTCTTACCTTTTCACTTCTGCAAAGAGGATGGAATGAAGGAATACCATCCTTGTCTTGGGAAGTACATAATGTGTGTCTACTTGTGTGAGGAAGCAGATGATGTGAGGAATTAGATGATATGTTAGAGACAAGCTTGTGAGGAAGTAGATGATGAGGAGTGACAGGCTTGCAAAGGTTTTTTCTTATTTGTTCCCCTGATCTGTTCAAGGTACGCTACCTCCATCTGAGCAAATGCCTCCATGTATAGCCACACCCTTGTGGCCTGCTTTGGTACACCTGCGCAGATTTAGAATTTTCTGCTGTTATTTTTTTTTAATTTTTTTCAATGCTTCCCCTTACCCCTTAACTGAAGAATTGATCTATGCCTATAATTATTTCTCCTCATACATTCAAGGTTCTCCCCAAAAGTTTAATTAGATGACTCTGATACCATGTGGGCCTGTCAAACTTTCATGGAGCCCTTAACATTTACCTTCCTCTTTAACTGATGTCCTAATATTCTCATTCTCAATGACAGGAGGACATTGATTGACTTCCTCTCTAAAATTGGTTTGATTCAAAGTTCCAACTTTTCTATTGGGATCTCAAGAAGAGTTTGAAGAGTTATTGCAACCCACACTCTATTACCGATATGCCCATGTTAATATTGCTCAAAACTAGCCAGGCTGGGGGGATTCTTGACTAACAGGTATGAAAAATGGCTTGTTAGTACATTAGCTCTCCTCCCAGATGTCTCCTTTAGCCATGAAAACGAATTCAGAGATAATCTTTAAAAAAGCATGCCCCACTTCAATATTAGGCTGTGAGAAATGGATTTTCCTTGGACCCAAGTTTAAAGATACTGTGCTTCTTAGAGGCAAGATATAGGATTTTGAAAGCAAATTATAAATCCTTTCGGAAATAAAAATTAATGAATAAAGCAAAAAGGTAAAATATGTTGAAATGTATAGAAAAATTGATCTTAAAAAATGGTGTGTAAAAATGTCTTTTCCTAGTTAAAGGTTCAATTATTTTAGCTTTATCAGTGTTAATGAAATGACTTCATGTCATAATGAATATCACAAACACACATATATGTGTGTCTATATGAATAAATAAATATATATATATATATATGCAAATATATAAAGAAAACCAGAAGTAAAAAGTATACTTTGCAAAACCGGAATAATTGGGCACTGAGTATTGCATCACTACTCTTATGAAAAGATTAAACAATATTTTCCTATTTTTAATCTTGATGACTTTTTCACATTCAACAGTTATATTGTCAATATATTGTCAATCCTCAAATATTTAATATACATAGATTTTGCATGACTAGAACCTTCAAAGGTCAATGGGATTATGACATTAGTTAATTTTGATTTTTCAAAGCCACGGAAAGTTTTTTTTTGAGCTGAGCATTTTTAAATTTTTATTTATGATATTGACAATGTACCTAATCCGTATTTTTATTTATTTTTTTTAAATTTTTATTTATGATATTGACAATGTACCTAATCTGTATTTCCCTACAGTAACAGAATTGTCATAGTTTTTTTTTTTATTTACAAAGCAAGAACATAATAAATCTTGTAAATATGGTGTCTCTAAAAAAATGATACTGTGATTATCTAGACTTCCTTACTCCCTATTTCAAGTAAATTACTCCTTTGGAGCAGGTCAATAATTTCCCTGATAATTACAATATCCATTCCCTCCACCTTCCTGTTTTAAATATACACTTTCCTGATTACCACTCCCCTAATACTGTTGCCATCCCCTTTAGAATGTAAGCTCTTTGAGTTCAATGATTGTCTTGTTTCCTTGAATTTGTATCCTCAGCACTTAACAGAGTGCCTGGTATGTAGCAAGTATTTAATGATTTTTTTTTCTTCAATGCATTCATTTTTCATTCATTAAATGTAAATGATAGAGAATCTTTTTTTTTCCACTATCTATCCCAAAGATTTCATTCTCTGCCTCTTGGTGTCATGTAGTTTTTGTCTGCCCTACTTGGTTAGTTGACTTTAGTCCTTGCACCAGAAGCTCAGGTTCAGATAATTCTGCTTATGATGGTACATCAGGATACCAAGTGTAAGATTAGTTCTTCCTAATGAGTCCAACAGCTCCCTAACCCATCTCCTTCATTGTTTCTACCCAAGGAAGTAGTGACCTGGGGCTAAAGACAGGATAAGTTAACCAGACACAGTACCATCAATTCTGAGGTCTAGGGGAATTATATTTCCAATTGTTTAGTCATTTTCTGATCTGTAGATTACAGGCACCAATGGTCTAACATCAGAGAAATCATAGTAAAAATATAAGCTCTCATGCATATAAAACTACTATTTATTAGGGATCAGTACTCTCTGACTGACCTCTGGCTGTGGGACACAGAACCATGGCTCCATATAATCTTCCTAGTGCCAATTTTACTCTTTACTACTTTCTTCTGAAGGGTAATGTCTACAGTCTATAGCCTTTATAAATATTTCCATCAGCATTACCTTATTCTAGTCCCAAATGGCCTTTAGTTGGTGAAATTCTTTTATATAGACCATGAAAGTATATCCTTCTTGAGGGAGAAGGAAAGGCAATAACTAAATCCTACTTGGGATCATGATAGCTCAAACCAATACAAAGCCAAAATCTAGTATGTCCACATTTAAGGCCACCCTTGATTAGACCTGCTGAGAAGAGCCATGGCTGTATCTTAAAGATTAACTCAGACTGACTAAGGAGGCTAGTGTCTACTCCTCTTATTCTTAAATCTTGAGTTAGGAAATAAGGATGAGAACACGCAGCACCCAGTCAATTAATGGAACCATTGTTATCTGATACATTATAATCTAACAATCATCTCCTATAGTTTTTGAAACTATTTCTTTAGCCTCTATGTTATATCCATCTGATCTGTCAACCTAGAGTTATAGGATAGTCCCTTTAAATTTTAATCCCTTAAGGAATGCGCCCCTATTGGACAAACACTAGAAGAGGAACATGATGCTCTCTTTCCATTAAAATAGCCTAATGGTGCCAGTGGTCAGTTACTGCATGATAATGCCAAGGACAATGGAGAGCTGAGGAAGATTATTTGTAAAATCATCCTCACTGAACAGTTCCTGGCTACATTGTGTGCCTAAAGTCTCCAGGACCTTAAAACACAGCTTTATGTATAAGACTTTTCCCCAAAAATACTGTTAGGGCAACCAATGTCTCCAGATATTTGCTCCTCTGCTGCAAAGGGACTACTTCTTGGCCCTCTTGTCTCCATCAAAAACATATAATTCAATCGCCAGTGCATTGTGTGCTAGCCCTAACACCATTCCAGAGATTCCAGTATTCCCTTTTTATATGTGATGTTTATGGTCCACCCTAGAGTGGAATAAAAAATTGGTACTCATTAGGGCTTTGTGAAACAGTTCTTGCCTTCAAATAACTGCTTTTATGTCTCGGTTGTAGAAATATTAGGAATAAATTATTTTGCCACTCGCTAACTTGATCCTTATAAAATTGTTTGGAGTTACAAAAAATGCCTTTTGCATTTATCAGATTGCTAATTTTGCCATGATTTCAATAAGGTTTTAAAATTTTAAGTAGGACTTTTTATTTAAATAAGGCTTTTCCTTTCCAAGTGTTCAGAGTTGGTTATTTTCCAAGACCCTACATGATCTTTTTGAGGTGAGGTGAGTATTGGATATTTTTTCATAATCCTTGTTTTCATATAGATTAGAGCAGGAATTCCTAACTCTGTGTGTGTGTGAGTGCTTCTCTCTCTCTCTCTCTCTCTCACACACACACACACACACATACACACACACACACACACACATATACACACAGAGAAAAAGAAAGAGAGAAAGCATTCTAACAGTCTAGGAAGTTTATAGATCCTTTCTTAGAATAGTGTTTTTAAATGTATAAATATACAAGATAACAAAGGAAACCAATTCTATTGAAATAAAGTTATTAAAAACAAATTAAGGGCCCTGGTATAAGGGTGCCATATGCCAGAAAATGACTTTCCAAAGTTATATGAAAATTTAAAGTAACTTAACTTTTCTATATTTGAGATTGTCTATACTCTTTCTCACTTGTATGAAAGCACATAATTTTGCTATCTTTTAAGGTGATGCCTGGCCATACTAAGGAATCAGTTGTTGTTTTTTTTTTAATTGATTCATTTTCCTATCTCTACCTACTGGTAGACTGGAAGGCAAGACTTTCTCCTCTGGCATCTCCTGGTTTCCTAACCTCACTTCCCTCAAATCAAAAGCAGGAGAGGAAACTTAGCCTTAACCCTTTCAAGCAAGGGCTTTCATAGTATGCTCCACCAGAGGTTACAATGACCATGGAAATGTATGCTCCTTTAGTCACCAGATACACATGGAATTCTCTCTCTTTTCTTCCATTTAAAAAGTTATAAAAGTTGAAATAATATTAGATCAGGAGGACCCTTGGCAGTCTCTTAGACCAATAGTGTCAACTTCAAATAGAAATGGGGGCCACTAAACTCTCCATAAAGATTCCCGGGGTTACATATTGACTTAGAAAACAATATATTATGTCCTATTGAATTTTGACTTATTTTGTTAAATATTTCCCAATTATATTTTAATCTTGTTTAGGCCATAGTTTGGAGTCTTCTAAGCTTCTGTATTACATCATTAAGCTAGAAAGTCCTAACATATATTCTATGGGAAATAAAACTTTTTCAGAAATATCCTCTTCTCATCTGCATATTTTGATATGTTTAAAGAGGTAAATGATAATCACTGGGGAAGAGTTCTTTTGCTAAAGGAAGCAGGATCACAAAATAACATTTGCCACATTGAAAAAAAAAAAGCTTAACAGGAAAATAATACACCTTGGTTTTAAATTCAGTTGCTTTGGGCAGTTGAAGGAGCAGGAAGAAACAAGATGGCTCCAAGTTATTTGAATTCACAGCCTAGGGGGTGTAAAGAATAGAGTGGAACATCAACAAGCTGTTTATCAACTGTTGTTCATTGTTGAGCTGTGTCTGGCTGGGTTGGTCCCTAAGAGTGTGAGTGGTTTCACCTTCCATTCGCTGGCATCTTTCAGCTCTGCTCTTCCACCATATTCTGTCTCTCTAGCTCCCTTGGCAGGTGCCTCTCCTCCTGACACTCATGGAGTGCTACTTTCCTAACCTAAACCCCTGTCCTCCTCGCACACTTTGTAGGCTGTAAGATCTCCTACCATCCAGGCCCCAGTCCTACGTGAGGATTTAATGAGGATGTGTTTAATCCCTGAAAGTCCGTGGAGGGCTGGAGGGGAAGGGGATTATACCTATAAAGGGCTTTGTAAACTTGATTTACTATTTAAATACCAGTTACAATTATTACTGCAAAAAATTATATCCATTTGATCAAGAGCATGACCCAACTATGCCTTCTCTGATCCTGAGAAGCTTCATGGTAGTTTTAGATCTTTCAACATACATGTTATTTTTGTTTGTTTTTAATGGCAGATGAAAACAAAACTTGATCAGTTATAGAATTTGAAATTGCAGGTACAGGGGATTACATACAACCAAGCATTCATAATTAGGTGATTATTCTGAACCTTGACTAAATTTTTCTGGTTTTGATCTGTATTGTTTAACTTTATATAGACATAGTCTAGTGCATTGCTGCTCTAGTAATAGGTGAAAGTTGAAACATTTTCGATTGCTGAAAGAATTAGTGGCCTTAAATAACCACTTCTCCAGCACAGAGCTTCTTCAGCTTTGTGGAGAACATGGCCCAGTGATTATTCACAGTACCATTAGAACCATCAGTATTTGGTGCATGATGAATATGTCTTTTAATTCTTGGTCTGAAAGAATGAAAACACAGTGTGAATACTGATATTTATAGGATGCCTGAGTGAAAGATATTTAGCTAAAGATATAATTTTAATTAACTTAGCTCAACCAATATAAATATGAATTAGACAAGCTTTGGTCAAAGGAGAGATTTCTTCTTCAAAGACATATATAAAAGGGAGAACAAGGTACTTTTAAATCTCCTGCTTTCCTGTGGTTCTTTAGTCACAACTGACTTTGTAGGTTTAAAATTTTGAATAGAGTCTTTTAAGTTTATTCAAAAAGATATAAATTCATTACATGCAGAACTTTACTGTGACTTCATTATGCTTGCAGAGTATACCATCCAATGTACAATGTATTTCTTAGCTAGGTCCTCCAAATAAGAGAGACCTGCTCTTGGTTATACTTGCACTATATACCATCAGCACACAAAGAAGGCAATTTACCAGCAATAGCCTCACAAGTTTGCATTAACTTTAGCAATAGCTCAGCATATCACACTTGCTCTGGGCTGTTTACAATATTTAAATCAATGTTTATATTATTTATCCTTATATCTTACTGTGCAAACATGGTGACAATGTTTACAATCCATGAGCCTTAGAACTAGTAGATTGCTATGGTCAGACATCCTTGGAACTAGTATCTATGATCGTGGGAACTATTATCTAAAAAAGAATAATAAAATCCACTTTATATACAGCTGTCTAGTATTCTCTTTTTAAAAATCAATGTAATTCAGACATCATTCCTTTTCTTCTTCACATTCCAACAGAGTTGAATAAGCATTTTTCTGACATAGGAAATTTCAAAATCAAGCCAACAGTTCTACGTAAGCCAAATCTTCTAAGCAGAGTAGGGGACCACATACACACAGGGTGTTGCAAAAGTCTTAGTGAAAGCTTTGATAGCATAAAACTGTATGAAGACTTTTCTAATAGCCGTGTTGTTATTATTGAGTCATTTCGGTTGTATCCGACTCTTTACGACCCGATTTTAAGGTTTTCTTCCCAAAGATACTGGAATAGCTTGCCATTTTACACATGAAGAACTGAGTAGCCCAGGGTCACATAGCCAAGTAACCGTCTGAGCTTAAATCATGAAGATGAATCTTCCTAATCTCAATCCCAGTGCTCTAACCACTGTGCTGTCTGGTTGATCCTATAAAGGACTAATATACCCCCTTATCCTCAATTATCTTTTTAAATTTCCTTCCTACAACTTATAAAATAGCTTAATTATTGACTAAATCCTTTGGTTAAATATATTGAAGGGTCCTGTTAAAATTGAAATATATTCAAAACAAAGCTCTATTTGGAGTCAGACAATTAAAAACCTGAATCCATTATTTATTAGCATGACTTTGAGCAAGTTATTTCATTTCTCTGAGGTTCTGTTTCTTTCTGAAAAAATAAGGGTTGGAGTAGATGTCATATTGAGTTCCTTCTAATTCGAAATCTGAAACCCTATGATCTTATTCTCTGGAAAGAAGAAAACATTAAACCACCTTAACCAATGACACAATTCAGATTTGCTAATAAGGTGAGCTAGTTGGTCACTTTATAGGACTAGAAGGAGACAAAAAGTAAGTAAGTTTTAACTGAAGTAGAGAGAAAAGGTGTGTACCAAGACTCTGCTCAGATATCAGATCACAATATATTAAGCATGGTAAGGTTTGGGTAGCTGAGGTAGCATAAGGACTGGAGTATGTGAGCCATATAAGAAAGAGTCATCAATATTTGAGCACATTCAAGAAAGAGAAGAACATTAAACTGAAGCAGCACATTTCTTCTGACCTTGTGCTGGATTTTAAGATTCTGTGTTAGTTTCACATTCAATTGATTTAAGTCATTTATGGATGATAGTACACAAATCTATTTAGAAGACAAAGGTCATTGAATATATTGTGGCCAACTATAAATTTTGTATTCAAGATAATTAAACAGAACTAGTAATTGTTTCAGGCAGGCATCCTTGCCCAGAATTCTGTATGATTTTTCTATGAAACTCATGGTGATTAGCATCTTTGGGGTTTTAAAATGTTATAGGCTAAGAGAGACAGAATTTTTTCATAAGCAAAACTCCAGAATCAGCAGACACCACTACATTAAAATCTACCAGTCCTTATGATTAGAAAGAAAGATGCCCTGATTGGTGATTACCTGCACTCCACAAATATGTCAGGTCTCAGTTATGCTTCACTTCAGTATTTCCTCCACTGAAACCTTTTCACAACCATCTTACTGTAACACATTGCATTGCCTCTCTAGTTCTAGAACCATAAACAAATCAAATTTATCATTGCTCCTAGAAAGGATATGTCTATTTACTCCTCCATGACTAGGCTCAACTTCCCTGTAACTTTCCGGTTCAAAATTCCTCTCTCTACCCTAAGTAAATTAGATATGTGGCATGACTTGTGTTCCTGATAAGGGAGGGAAGGAAGGAAGAAAGGAAGGAAGGAAGCAAGGAAGGAAGGAAGGAAACATCTATTATATACTTACTGTGTTCCAGAAACTATGCAAAACACTTTACAGATATCTAATTTGTCCCTTAGAACAAGTAACCCAGGAAAATAGGTACTATTTTTACTGAGGCGGAGAAATGTTCTGACTTGCCCATGCTCAAACAACTAGTAAATGTCTGAGGCTGGATTTGAACTCAGGTCTTTCTGAAAAGTCCAGTGCTTTATGGACTGTGCAGGCTAGCTACTTTGAAGGCATGCTGCCTCCTTCTTTTAAAAATAGATTTTATTGATATATTTTATTTTTACATCTACTAGATTTCCCTATCAATACCTTTACCTCCCTCTTCCCACAAAAATTTTAAAGAAAAATCAATAAATATATTTGGGATATTAATAAAATGAAGAATATAGGAGACTGATAAAATAAAGACAATTACAATAGTGAAGGTCATATCATATGTCACATAAGGATTGGTTAAATGGTGATGGTTAGGTTGGTTAGGAGAAGATCAGAGCTGATATCAAAGCTAGTCTGGAGCATTTAATGGACTGTCATATAAAATGAATGTGGGACTATATTTGTTTTGATTGTAGTGGGCAAAATTAGTGACCATGGTTTTAAATTGTGAAAGTTGTTAAAAGGAAAATTTGAACTTGATGCCATAAAATATTTCCAAATATTGACAGTTCTCTAAAAGTGTTGTGTACTAATCCAGGAATTAGTAGGTGCCCCATTAAATGTCTGCAAGTCCTTACTGAGTATTTTAGAGTGGTTTTTCTTTTTCAGATTGGGTCAAAATAAGTAGGTAATAAGGTTTCTTTCAACATTGAAATTCTGTAATTCAATAATCATTGGTGAGAAAATATATTAAAAATCCATGGCTGATTAGATAAAATGTAGGAGACTAAGTGATAGTCGGACTGACAGCCTGAGTACTGAATTGGTATTGAATAAATATTTTATTTTAGAAACCACAGAAAAATGTTCGGAGGTTTGGATGGATCCTTATTGTTGAGTTTATGGAAAATGAAGATCAAAGTAATCCTATTAAAAAGACAGAAGCATGGATGGAGAAAGATTCCACAGAAATTAGATTGGGAATTCACTCTCGCATTGATTTATAGCCTACCTACATTCACCAGGGTGTAGGGTGTGTTCGGGGAGGACCAGTACCTTAGTGAGATGACTACAACCCCTTCTGGAGCTCTTTTACTCTTTGCTGTTCACTTGTTACACCCAGTTCTTACTTGTGGTTCCAAGAAGCTGCAGCATGCACAGTGGCCATACCCTGGTAAACCTTTTGGGTAGATGAGCCAAACCAGGTTGAGGGGAACCAAGGGGTCTAAAACTCATTGGTGAGTTAGAGGGGTTTCTACTCCAAGCATGTGAAGACTTCCTCTGGTGGAATGGGTATATGAAAACAATTTGTTCCAACAGCCACGAAGGCAGCTGAGGCAGGTGATGTGGAGTGCTGAGAGCCTGTGTAGGCACCCAAGACACCAAGGTCATCTACTGCATCCTGAGCCATGGCCAGCCTTCTTGACTCTGTCCTGCCACTGGACTATAATGACTCTGGAGAAGAGAGTGAAGCTGACGACTTCGTGCAACTCTGCCTCACTTAAATCCAATTTACACACAAATCAAAAGACATCACCCATACCATTTTATTATTATGCCTCAAAGTCCTGTGGTGACAGGCAAGTGATGAAGCAGCAGATGTGGATACACTGGGAGCTATAATCACAACCCTGCGTACAGGTGGCCCAGGCCATAGGATTGTTTCTCACTGCAAACAGCAGTGGAACTTGGCAGGCTACTGGGTGTCTGAGCAGCCTTTTAAGGATCACACTGCTCACTTCCTGGTGTGAGGAAGGAGCTAGAAAAGGTGCCCTAAACATTGTCTGCCTACCCAACCCTGACCTGATTACTGTAGCAGGCATGGAATACCACTATGTGGTGGAAACAAAAAAAAAATGTACCAACTGTATAAAAATATCTGCCAAGATGATTCCACTCACCTTTGGCACATGGTACATGCGCACACTTACAGACAACACAAAATCCAGTAGACTTGAAAAACCAACAACTCTTGTTGCAAGAGAATGCAACAGGTGTTGTATCCATATAGCAATGATGAATGAAACAAGGTTGGCAAATAAAGGCCAGCTTACTGAAGTTGGAACTGGATACACAATTTTCTGGAGTCGGTGCAATGAAAGGGAGTTCCATGAAGCTGGCGTGGGTTTTGCATGAAAACTAATCTAGTCAGCAAGCTGGTGTGCTTGCCAAGAAGAGTGAGTGACAGTCTCATAACAATGCAATTGTCACTCACACTCATCAAAAATGCTGCCCCCAAGGCAAAATGACTACCAGAAGAATTAACGTCAACAAATTGGAGCTCTTCTCTGAGTTTGAACAGCTTGTTGCTAACCTGAAGGGAAAGTTGAGCCAACACATAGTTGACAACAGTAGAGCAGAAAAGGAGTGAGCAGCTTTCAGAGACTTGGTGTACAGCACTGAATTTATTCATCTGGGTCAGAACACTCGCAAACACAAAGACTGGTTTGATGAAAACAATGGGGAAATTCAGAAGCTGCTAAACAAAAAAATGAGGACCCCACAAGACATGCCAGCAGGATAGTTCATCCGCCTCTAAGAAGACAGGATTTCATTCCATCAAAAGCAAAGTGCAAGCAAAGCTTAGAGAGGTGCAGGATTCCTGGCTCTGTAAGAAGGCAGATGAAATTCAGATTATGCTGATAGTAACAATCCAAAGTGCTTCTATGATTCTCTGAAAGCTATTTTTGGACCAAAAACCTATGGTGCATCACAACTACTTAGTGCTGATGGAGCCACATTGGTTAGTGATAAGGACATGATCCTAGAGAGACGGGCTGAACTCTGCCATAGAGTTCTTAACAGACCATCATCAATTAATGCTGAGGGCATTGACCGTTTACTTCAGATTGAAGTCAATCCCTCCTTAGCTCAACTTCCAGCTGAAGAGGAGATTTTAATGGTCGGTAGGCTCCTTTCATGTGGCAAAGCTCCTGGTGCTGATTCTACTCCAGCTGAGATTTACAAGATAAATTGCTCATAGTGCTCATATAAAAGCTGATTGTAATTTTCCAGGTTATATGGCAAGAGGAAGTTATCCCCCAGGAGTTCAAGGATGCTGCCATTGTCCATTTCTACAAAGGTAAAGGGAATAGATAATAGATTGTCCTGAGACAATCACAGAGGGGTCTCCTCTTAGTCATTTCTGACAAAATCCTTGCTAGAGTCCTCCTTAACAGACTCATCCACTTGGAAGATAGTTATATACCTGAAAACCAGTGTGGATTCAGAAAGGGCAGAGGTACAATCCATATAGTATTTGCTTCCCAGCATCTCCGGAAGTGCTAGGAGCAGAACAGAAGTTTGTACACAACATCTGTAGATTTGACCAAGATCTTTGACACTACCAGTCGTGAGGACTTATGGAAAGTTGTGTCAAAATTTGGCTGCCCAGAGATGTTCATCTGTATTGTACATCAATTTCATGATGGCATGTTTGCCCGAGTTTTGGATAGTGGACAATGATCTTGTGCCTTCCCAGTCACCAATGGAGTGAAACAGGGCTGTGTGCTTGCATCAAATTCTTTCATTGAAGATGAACACAGCCATCAAGACCAACTACCATACTAATGGTAAGGTCTCCAATTTGAAAAGGCTACAAACCAAGAGCAAAGCAGAGGGAGTGTTAGTGCATGATTTTCTGTTTGCAGATGATTGTACACTCAATGCAGCCTGTGAAGCAGAGATACAACAAAGTATGAATCAATTCTCTGCTGCCTGTGCTAATTTCTGCCTAATAATCAGAACCAAGAAAGCACAAGTGCTCCATCAGCCACCACCACACCATCCATACATGGAACCATCAGTTACAACAAATGGAGAAGTTTTGAATGCTGTGGATAAGTTCACTTACCTTGGTAGTATACTTTCCAGGATGGTACACATTTACAATGAAGTTGATGCTTGCATTGCCAGAGTTAGCTCCATGTTTGGGAGGCTTCAAAAAAAAGTTGGGGAGAGAAAAGGTATTAGATTGACTTAGCAAACTGAAGGTTTACAGAGCCATTGTGCTGACCTCGTTGTTGTATGCCTGTGAAACATGGACAATCTACCAGCGCCATGCCAGGAAACTGAAATTCTTCCATTTCAACTATCTTAGGAAGATTCTGAGATCACCTGGCAGAATAAGGTACCAGACACTAAAGTCTTTGAGCTGAACTGCCAAGCGTTCAAGCTATGCTTCTGAGAACACAACTCTGATGGACTGGCCATGTTGTTCAAATGCAAAATGTGCGCTTGCCAAAAAGAGTATTTTATGGAAAACTCAGATGGGACAGGCAATCAGATGAAGAATCATAATCAGAAGAAGGAATACAAGGACACTCTCAAGTTCTCTTTCAAGAACTTTGGATTTGACCATGCAACATAGGAGACACTGGTACAGGACCACTCAACATGGCG
>JAQQSK010007089.1:0-14133 GCA_028658325.1 Potorous gilbertii
TTTTTTCTCTGGATGTAGAAGGCATTTTGCCTTAAAGGACCATTGGGAATTTTTTAAGTCCTTGCATTGTAATGAAGTTCTAATTCTACCAGAAAAAATCCTCACACACTGTAGTTGTTGCTGTGTACAAAGTTCTCCTGGTTCTGCTCCTTTCAGCATCAGACCATATAAGCTTTCCAGGCTTTTCTGAAGTCTTCCTGTTCATCATTTCTTACAGCACAATAGTATTCCATTACATTCATACACTATAATTTATTCAGCCATTGCCCAATTGATGGGCATCCCCTTGATTTCCAGGTTTTGACCACCACAAAGAGTGCTGCTATAAATATTTTTTTGTGCATGTGGGACCCTTTCCCATTTTTATGATCTCTTGGGGGATACAGTCCTAGAAGCACTATTGCTTGGTCAAAGGGTATGCACATTTTTGTAGCCCTTTGGGCATAGTTCCAAATCACTCTCCAGAATGGTTGGATCAGCTCACAGTTCCACCAACAATGAATTAGTGTTCCAACTCTCCTACATCTTCTCCAACATTTATCATCTTCCTGTTTTGTCATGTTTGACAATCTGATAGGTATGATGTGGTATCTCAGAGTTGTTTTGATTTACATCTCTCTAATCAATAGTGATTTAGATATAGAGCATTTTTCATATGACTTTAGATATCTTTAATTTCTTCTTCTGAAAACTGCCTGTTCATATCCTTTGACCATTTATCAATTGGGGAATGACTTGTATTCCTGTACATTTGACTCAGTTCTGTATATATTTCAGAAATGAGGCCTTTATCACAGATACTAGTTGCAAAACTTCTTTCCCAGTTTTCTACTTCCCTCCTAATAAAACTTGCATTGGGTTTGCTTGTGCAAAAGCTTTTCAGTTTAATGTAGTAAAAATTACTCATTTTGCACTTCATAATACTTTCTATCTCTTCTTTAGTCAAAAATTCTTCCCTTCTCCATAAATCTGATAAATACACTATTCCTTGCTCCACCAATTTGTTTATAGTATCAATCTTTATATCCAGATCATGTACAGATTTGGACTTTATTCTTGTGCATAGTGTCAGGCATTGGTCTATGCATAGTTTCCACCATACTGTTATCCAGTTTTCCCAGCAATTTTTGTCTAACAGTGAGTTCTTATCCCAGAAGCTGGGGTCCTTGGGTTTATCAAACAGTAGATTGCTATATTCATTGTCTACTGTGTCTTGGATACCTAACCTATTCCACTGCTCTACCCTTCTGTTTCTTAGCCAGTACCAAGTGGTTTTGATGATCACTGCTTTATAATACAATTTGAGATCTGATAGCCCTAGGCCACCTTTCCTAGCATTTCTTTTCATTTGTTCCCTTGATATTCTGAACCTTTTGCTCTTCCAGAGGAATTTTGATATTATTTTTTCCTGCTCTAGAAAATAATTATCTGATAGTTTGATTGGTATGGCACTGAATAAGTAAATTAATTTAGGTAGAATTGTTGAACTCCATGATTTTAGAAAAACATGAAAGACTTGCATGAAATAATGGAGAATGAAATGAGTAGAACCAAGAGAGTATTGTATACAGTAACATAATATTGTTTTAAGAATAACTTTGAGTGACTAAGGTATTTTGACTATTATAAATATCCAAATGAACTATAAAGAACATATGGAGAGAGACACTATGTGCATCCAGAAAAAGAACTGAAATAGAAGTATATATAGAATATTTTTTCGTATATGTATGTGTGTATATATATATATTTATACATATACATACATACATACATCTATCTATCGATATCTATATATCTATATATACCTATGTGTGTCTAAAGTTTGCCATCTCTAGGGCAGGGGGTAGGAGGGAGGGAAGAAAAAAAAGAAATTTACATGGCAATTTTGTTGTATATTTGAAAGGAATAGCAAGTGATGCATAGTAGGTTTGCAGTTTCATGTACAATCATCTTTTTATTGTATTATGTTATGGAAATGCTTATTTTATTCCGTAAATTAAAAGTGAAAATAACACAAATTTTGAAGGGTCAGAATGAAAGTGGGTAGAATAACAAGTAAAAAACTTCCAATAAAGCAGTTATTTTTTAAACCACACATTAAATGGCATTCAAAAACAATAACTATTATTTGGCTATGTAGGGCAATGGTGTCAACCTATAATACAAGTAGAAACCACTAATCCATATATAAGAGTCCCTGCAGGCTACACAGTGACTTAGTTTTTAAATGTAATATTATCTGTTTTATTACATTTTTTAATTTCATCTAATATTTCCCAATTGCATTTAAATCTGGTTTGGTTGTGCTGAGGAGTGTTGTGGGCTTCATATGATCAAGTATTTGACTAGTCTGACCTGGGGGACATAGTATCTGCTATAATATTCTATGAGCTGCCATTGTTTTCTTAAACAATGGGATGGTTCACCTCATCTTTTGTTTTCTTCCTAATAAGGAAACAACATACTATTGAATCAAATAGTGTATATTCATCTCCTAACATATGACAGCTCCATGGAAATGGAGACAATTTTCCCTTCTGGATCACATGGAGCATTCACTCCTATAAAAATAATTAACTGTCTAGCTGGTCATGAGATACATCAGTTCTACCAATCTGACAGATGTAGCCTAAAGTTTGAAAAGTATATAGAGCAGGAAAAGGATTGAAATAATATCCTTGTCTTTTTGTGTTAAAAAAAAATTAAACAAAATGTTGGAAATGTTTTTCCATGAAACTATAAGCAAATTTTTTTTTTTTTACAAGAGCCCTATTTGTGAAACAGGGGTGGGGTGCAAGAGGAATGTGGAAGAAGAAGAAAAGGTAGATTCTGTTTACTTTTTGCAGTGACAAGCAGAACCACATGAGCTAAGTGGTCAGTGAAGGGAAAGAAAAGTACTTGGACAGATGAATAGGTAATGGGCCATGTTAGAGAAAACAAGGTTGGAAGTAGCAGAAAATGGACAGATTTTGAAACTATTTGTCTGTGATGTCCCTTTCACTTTTCTTGCCCTCATTCTCTTTTGGTACTACCCTATCGCAGATGTCTTGAAGGTGGTGCCATGCCACACCAAACCTTCACTGGGATGCCTTACTGGTACCATATTCTGATATTTTGGCTCTGATTCTTTTCCCATAATCAAAACTAACCTGCTCATTGACCCTTTTCCTTGGGATTATGATCTTGGAACCTGGCTAAATTAAATTAAGCCAACATATTCCCAGATATTTAAATGGTTGTATGATTAAATGAATGAAAAAGCATTTGATAAGCATGTACTAGGTGCCAGTCACTGCATTAAGCTCTGGAGATAAAAATACAGGGTTGACATTCTAATAAGGGGTATAATACAAATAGGGAAGGAATATTTGGAGCTGGGTATTTTGATCTAGAAAATTACAGGAATGATGAATGGGGTCACAAAGGAATAGACTGACACACTCATCTCTTTCAGGAGAAATGGTTGATTTGATCATGGTTCCAAAACAAGAGAAATAGGGTAGAAAAGGTATACTTGTGGGGGTGGGGTGCAAAGTGGTTGGTAATATTTAATCAAATAACCAGATTAACATTTTGCACTTAACATAATAACTATGACAATGTGTTTCCTGGCATCTCATTTTGGGACTGACAACAATTTGTGCCAAGGAATTCTTCTCATATCCCTTATATCACATTAAGTGAGCAGCAACCACCCCATCTGTCTTTTCGTAAAGACAGAGAAGAGTTTGGTTGTTTGTGGTTGTTCTTTAATTCATAACTTTTCTCCGACGAGTCTTTCTCATGCTCCTAGTAAAAAAAAAAGAGTTAACATTTTTTTTCCCACTGAATCAACAAAGGTTACACCAAAGGGCATAAAAATAGCAAGAGTTGGGAGGTGCATCTGTTTCAAGAGCTGCTGTTATATGCTGTTCGATGCAGGACTAGCAAACATTTCTGCCTTGTAGACTAAATTGTTTAATTCAGGCTAAAGATATGATGGGACTTTTTTTAACCTAGGCCTTAAGGCCACTTTTTCCATCTGTCCTGGAATATCTCAATAACCCTCATCTTCCCAAAGATCTGCCCAGGTCTGCGGGGCCTCACTTGTTCTGTTGCTGTTAACTGGGAAGAAAGAACATTCACTGTGGCTTTAGACCAACAGTGAGCTTCGGGTGGGGGACAGTTTGAAGGGGTTTTGTTTTCAAACTGTCAGAGTGCCAAGACATTTTGGAGATATTGGCCTAAGGAATCCATTTCCAAAATATAAGAAAAGGCCAAAACATGGGGAGAGAAAACGTGTAAATTAAGAAGCTGTAATCCTAAAGCAACAAACAGAATTAAAGCCAGGAACAAAGCTGAATCCAGGATAGGCAAAACAGCCAGAACGAATGGGGCTTGCAAAGGATGAGGAAATAAATCCTTCCACAGGGAAATTCTCCTCTCAAAACAAAGTATAGACTACACCACACCTACAGCACTTAGATTACCTCCAAGCTGTTGAGCTGCATGGCATCCCATTTGTGATCCTATGCATTACAAAAGTTAAAATTTTCTCTCTAGTATCATACTCAATAGTCCTAAGAATAACTGACATTTATGTAGCTCTTTAAGTTTTGCTATGCACTTTAACAGGGCAGCTAGATAGTGCACCACTGGACTTGGAATCAGGAAGATTCATCTTCCTGAGTTTAAATCCAACTACAGATGCTTCCTAGCTGTGTGACCCTGGGCAAGTCACTCAATCCTTTTTGCCTCAGTTTCCTCATCTGTAAAATGAGCTGGAGAAGGAAATGGCAAACCCCTCCAGTATCTCTGCCAAGTAAAGCCCAAATGTGTTTATAAAGAGTTGGACATGACTGAACAACAATAACAATTCTCAAAATGCATTTTACATAGTATCTCATTTCCATCCCACAACAATGCTCTGAAGAGGGTTTAATTATTCCCATTTTCTAGACAGAAAATTAAAGGGCCTGAGAGGTTAAGAGATAGAAGAGCCAGGATTGGAATCCATGTCTTTCAACTATGAGGTTAGGTTTTTGTTTTGTTTTTAGATTACAACTGCTTGTTACTTATTATCTGGCAGAAGCTCAACTATGTCCTTACTTGCTTCCTATGCCAGTGGTGTCTACACCTGCATCTATCATGCAAACAGCTGAAGTCTTCACTGCTCACTTGATAGGTAGCTAGGTATTTTATATGGAGTTAGAATTCAACACATTTGGTTAATAGGCTCCTGAGTCAGAGTAAGATTGCCGTCAACATGAGTGCTGGAGCTGGAGTCAGGAAGACCTGACTCTTCAGACACTTTAATAGCCACGTGATTCTGGACAGGTGACTAAAACTGTATGTACCTCGGTTTCCTCAAAAGTATCTAAACCCCAAGGTTGTTATCAGGATAAATGAGATACGTGGAAAGTACTTTGCAAACCTTAAGGTATATATAAATGTTAGTCAGTATTAAGAGTCAAAGACTGCTGAGATTCCAGTCTTGATCTTGGGTAAGCCTTTTCTCTGCTTGTTTCCTCCTAGGGATATACGATAACAGATTTAGAATTGACTCAGACCTCAGAAACCATTTGATCCAACCCCCTTATTTTACAGGTGAGATCACTTAGGTCAAGAGAAATTAACTGACTCATCTAAGGTTTCACAGGTAATATTGACCCCACATAACTCAAAGGGGCTGTTGTGTAAACTTAAAAGCATTACAGAAATGTGAATTGTTATCATGTTCCTTCCTAAAACACAGGTATGACCAAATCACCTCTATTACTTAATAAAATGAAGTAGCTCCCTATTACTCCTAGAGTAAATATGAAATCCTTAGTTTTAGCTTTTTGCAATCTGGGCCACTTCTTCCTTTTCATTTCTTTTTCTACTATCCAGTTTTCTCTCTGTTTCTTGAACACAATATTCCACCTACTAATTCTGGGCTTTTTCACTGGCTGGTCCCGTGCCTGGAATTCTCTCTCCCTCCTGAGTTCTCCTCCTTCCTTCAAGACTCAGCATCAATCCCACCTTCCAAAAAAAGGTTTGTCCTGGTCTCCCTTGCCACCCACGCCTTAGAGACTGTGCTCTGAGATTATCTCCCATTAAGACCACATACATCTTGTATGTACAGAGCTGTTTGCATGACATTTCCCCCTTAAGAATGTGAACTCCTTGAGAACAGGGCTTGTGTTTTTGCCTTTTTTTTTATGTCCCCAGGGCTTGGCACAGGATCTGCAAATAATAGCTGCTTTATGCATGCAAATGGTAAAGACCATTCCCTGATCAACAAACATTTTCAGGTTTTAGCTACCCTTATAAGTCATGCTTTGAATATTTTGATATGTATGGGACTTTTTTTTTTTTGGCCATTAATCTCCTTGGGTTTTATTCCTAGAATCAGGGTCAAAGTGACAATTTTAATGATGGCACTTCACTATTTATTGAAAGGTGATACTTTAATGAATCCAGGCCTATAATATATAGAAATTATATCAGAGATAAACAGACTTTTCTGTTTCTCAGTGCTGATGTATAGGTATGTTCTATTGTTTTTGGTTTGAAAGCTTATAAATGTGGGATATTTTAATTATATTGAATATAATTTGATTCAATTCAATAAATTATATTGAATATAAATTTCTTTACATTTACTTTTTTGTTTATGCAAATTTGTGAGAAATTATTCGTCATTACAATGTCTGGGTCATGTATACATGTATACATGTAAATGACTTTACAGACATTTCAGGGATTGTAAAAATGAAAAGAAAAAATATCTAATCCCTACCCCCCAAAAAGATTTTTCAGTTGCAATGTAATTGACAATTGATTTGGCAGTCCCACCAACAATGTAATTAGTATGATTTTTTTCATAGTACTGCTCCCTCCCTCCCATATTGACCAATTCTCTTTGATCACCTTGCCAGTTTAAGGGGAAAACTAGAACTACTCTTGCATTTCTCTGATTAGTACTGATTTGGAGAAATCTTTCATATGGATGTTGATTATTTGCTTTTCTTCTTTTGAAAACTGTTTATAGCCTTTAACCATTTTACTATTAGGAACCCCCTCATCTCTTGAATATACTATTGAAATAGCTTCCTAATTGGTCTCCTTGCTTCCAGGCTACTCCTCTCTTTAATCCATCCCTAAGTAATTCACAAAATAACCTTCCTAATGCAGAACTCAAAGCTTTAGGTCAGAGGCATTCTGCAGTGACTGCCTTTGAGCTGTAGGATAAAATATAAATTAATCAGCTTGTCATCTGAGACCCTTCACAACCCAACGGCCATCTACCTTTCTAATATTATTGTATGTATTAGCCTTCACCTACAGAAAAATGCAGCCTAATTGGACAACGAATTATTGCCCAATTATGTTCTGACACTTCCTGCTCCTAAGCCTTTGCAAAAGCCTTTCCTCATTCCTGTAAAACACACTCTCTTCTCTTCTTCCACTTGTTGAAGTTCTTATTTTCCTTCAAGGTCTAACACAGGTGTCGCCTACTCTTTGAATTTGGACCTGATCTCACCTGGGCATCATCTTTGGTTCTTTGAACTTTCCTAGAGCATTTATTGTTGAGGGCCAGGGTGGAGTCCGTTGATAAGTTCAGGATAGACTTTCAGGGAAACTGCTCTTTGAGACTGTGCTCATTATCATCCGGAATGGCTCTCTATGCCCCCCCACCCCCAATGTTGCTGTCTCCCTGAGACAAACAAGGGGACTACAGAACACAAGGGATATGTAAAATAGATGCCCTCTAGACTAACAGTCTTTAAAGACAATAAGACTGGCCAAATATCTAGGACAGGAGACTAGTAGAATGTCATGTAGGCTTGCAGTTTCTGTCTGTAAATACCCTGACCCTCAGATCAATAAACAGAGTTGGCCTAGCTTCTCTCACGTCCCGTGTCTTTCTTCTTCACCACATCACCAAGCCGCGTGGGGACACAGGCCGTCCGCCACAGTTTATCTGAGTCTTTTGCCCCTATCACAGTCTCCCTTGGATTGTCCCCAAATTACAGAATTTGAGCACTGGAATGACAACAGCCATCACGTCCAACTCAATCAAAAAAAATCCCCCTTACCACATCCCCAACAAATGGGCCTCCAGCCTCTGCTTGATGCCCTCCAAAGAAGGCGATCCCATTACCTCTCAGTGCCATCCATTTTACTTGTAGAAAGTTCTAATCGTTAGAATGTTTTATCCCTGACATGTAAAGCCTTCTCTGCAGTGTCCACCCTATTGTTCTAGTTCTGTCTTTGGGACCAAATGGAACAAATCTCATACCTCCTCTATTTGAAGGCCCTTCAAATGCTTGAAAACATCTCTCATATTCCCTTGAGTCTTCTTCAATCTAAATATGCCCGTTTTCTTCAACTGATTCTCATATAACAGAGACATGAGGCCCTGTACTGTTCTTGTTTCCTGACTCTGAACCTTCTCCATCTTCTCACTGTCTGTCTTTAACCATGTGTAGAGCCCAGAGCTGAATGTAACACTCCATGTGAGGTCTGATGAGGGCAGAATATGGTAGTACCATTACCATCCTGTACCTGAAATGCCTTTCTTAATGCAGCTGGAGTTGCATTAGGTTCTTGGGCTGCCATATCACTTTGCTGAAATACACACACACACACACACACACACACACACACACACACACACACACACACACACACATATATATATATGATGTTTGCAGTCCACTAAAACCCTTCTATCTCTTTCAGAACAATAGCTGCCTAACCGTGCCTCCCCCATCTTGTACTTGTGAAGTTATGTATGTGTTGTATTTCCCATCACTAAATTGTAAACTCTTCAAGAATTTTAATTTATTTTTATTTTTGCATCCATTGTTCCTTGCACAATGCCTTCAGAATAGCTATATTATTCATGAATATCATTAGCTTAATAAAGATTTATTTAATTGAATCCTGAAATTTCCACCAAATATTCTACAATCCATTCTCAGTTTTCTCCCCTGCTAGAAAGTAGGGATAGCATGATTGAATAAAAATAACAGCAATAGCTATGACAACAATATCAATAACTAGGATGATGATGATGATGACGAAGATGATGGTGGTGGTGATAAAGGAAAAGATAGATTGGATCCAGATTTGTGAAAGTCCTTGAATGCTAAGCTAATGGTCAATGGTGTCAACTACTTCTTCTACTGCATATTATATCCAAGTTGCTAACAAACATCTGCATCCACTGATCTAGGTTTCACTTACTCTTCTCCCACTTGCTAATGATTGGTATTAATGAGTAGTGAAAGGATCCTAAGTAAGGGGCCAGGAAAGGGAAGGAGAAGCCAAGCCTAGAGATAATCTGAAAACAGATTAACCAATCCTCAAATAATTGGCACTTGTTTATGTAATGCAGACCTCCAGATTATAAATTTAAGGAATAATTTTACTCAGAATTTCAGAATTCCCAAAGTAAAGACATGATTACAAGTTGGTGGTTTGGACATTTGTTTAAAAAGGGTCCTTTGTAGGCTATTCTCTGGACCTCTGGTAGATTGTTCTAATGGTTAAAAACCCTCATGTCTCAACATGATCTGTGTTTTATTCCTCTGTGGTTTCAGGAGAAAAGATGAAAAATGAATGTGCCAACTTTTAATAAGTGCAAGCAGACACTGTGTTTTTTCTTTTTAACACAGGACTTATGGGACAGGAGGGAACAATGTTCAGTGTATGATAGTCTCATCATTTTCCATCTTTTCAGCTAGAAGCACTGGATAAGATTGCACTGAGATTATCGTTTTTATGGGTGAAAACACAGACATGCTCAGTCTTATTAAAGGAACATTCAAATTTGTATACATTTGTAAAAATATAGCAGACTCTGAAGCAGAGTTCTTTTCTAAGGTTTTTGTTGGATCGCAGTTTTCACCAAGCTCACACTCACCACCATTTTCTGCCTCAAATCATCTTGCCCCAGATTTTGGTCCAGCTCTAAATGTTGTGGTAACAATGCACAGAGACTGTCTTGAGATGCCATTGTAGGAATCAGTTTCTGTTGCCTCCATGTAAATTCTCTACAAATTCTGACAGTCTGTAGGCTGAACGGGGAGAAAAAGAGGGACCACATAGTGTGGAAGCAGAAGAGATTGGGCTACTTTGTATAGTATGAGGGGCTCCCCCTGGGATGTAGAGCTGCCAGGGCAACAGCTCAATGAAATGATTTTTGTTTATACTGGCACAGTTGTTGAGGATCTAAGAGGCTGTTCTATTGTGAGAAGGGGTCACTATATGGGGAGTGGACTTTGCCTGTATCTGTTGGTATAATAGAGCATAGTAAGGGGAATAGGGCAAGTTCAAAGGAGAGAATAAGGTCTGTCTAGGAAGAATCAGAAGTGTATGATTCTGGGTCTTTCTCCTGTTGTGGCAAAGCTGGGTATAAATGGATGCCTGTTTCAGTCTGGGAGGGACAGTCTCAGAGCACACAAAAGGTACAGATTTGGGGAAGGTGAGGGAAGATGGAAATTGTGGTTAGATTCAGACTTAAGTTGCCTATCTGAATTTTATCAGAAGGACTTAAGCACGGTTATGTGTCATTTGTAAAACTATCCTATGGTGGGCATCATACATGACAGAAAGGGCAACACATGCACCAGGGAAAGAGAAAGAAGAGGATGATAACCTCATTTACTGTGTAAGTATTTGGGTATTTTCTGTATTTCATAATTCAGCAACAATCACTTGACCCTTGTATCAAAAGGTCTATCCTACCCTGGTCTCAGCCTAGTTCATTCATCTATATGAGAAGATATTGAAATACATTGAATATAAAGAAGGCAAAATCTGTTACTATTTGGTTTTGGTTTTTATTAGTAGTTTATACCTTTCATTCCTTTATTTCTTTGATCCATTCACTTTTATCTTCCATCACTTCACTTAACCCTGTTTCCTAAGCAGGAATGGCATTCCTGCTACAGGGGAGCCTAAGGCTGGTGGATCACTTGAGCTCAGGAGTCCTAAGCCCCAATATGGATAAAGCAGATCAGATATTTGCATTATGTTCAGCACCAATATGGTGAACACCAAGGAGAGAGTGTTGAGGGCTCCCTAAGGAAGGGAGAACTAGCACAGGATGGAAACGGAGGTCAAAACTTTGGTGTCAGTGAGGCTAGTCCACGAGCAACCAATGTACTTTCAGCTTGGGTGAGATAAGAAAATATAGTCTGGAAAACAAACCCCCTTTCCTTCTTTGGTTACTGGTTCCCCCAAAGGAATAACCCCTCCCAGTCCCTGCCACAACCACAAAATATATCTGGCATCTTGTATTTGCAAAGTACACAGGTGAAACAGAAATACAGATGATATCACCAGTGATGGAATGGAATGACCTTTCCAGTCAGCAGAACCACCATGACAAGCTATTAGACCATAATACTTCACAGTCAAATTGTCAGAAAGTCAGGGTTTATTTCATAGATGTGACCTCACAGCTGTAAAATATAAGCCTTGTAAGATGCAAAGGAAGCCCAACAAGTTATTCCAGAATTTTCAATAATAATATTACAGCATGGAAAAGAATTTTATTTAGTTGTAATGTCTGGTTCAACTATTACTTCATGATCATACTGAACTTTTCATTTTCAAGAAAAGTTTACAGAACTTAGTTAATTAGTCCCTTGGCAGCACAGAGAGATAAGATCCACTACTATTTTTCTATATGTTGTCCATATAAACTCTCAAGTATCCTTATGTAGCTCCACCCTCACTGAGACAGGTTCTCAAAGTTAGGCTGGTTATGTCTCTCCCTTTGGGCTTTAGGGCTATCCCCGAGGGGCTAAGGTTGCCTTTCTCTAAGACCATTGGCTCAGGGCCTCATTGGTATGCTTCTGCCTATTATTGTCAGTTGAGAATCTCTTAATCAGTCCTCAAGTAGCTTTTAGAAAGAGAAATATAATAAAAACAGTTGGTGCAAAACATCCTTCACTCCCCCTAAAATGCTATGACACTTTTCCCTAAGAACATACAGAGACCAGGGAAAGCTGAGCTTGGGCTTAGAGAGCTCATGTGACAGAGGTAACATAGTTTCTGGTTGCTGGAAGTCCTTTTATTCCATTTGGGGCATGCTCAAGAAGACCATGCTTATGCATGGTCTAGTCTCTTTACTGAACTCTCCTACAGTCATTGATCCAGTTTCTCCATGACTCCCAATAATGTAAGACATTGTCTCCAGCTGAGATGGAAATACTATTTAGGACACTGATGAGAAGAGGAAAAGTTCAACATCCTTTGGACCCTTTGAAGATAATAGGTCATCTTCTGGTCAAAGGGGCAGTGTAGTGTTGGAAGGAGACCTGGAAAAGGCTGAAACCAAGGCCTCTCCTCTCTCCCTTGGTAGTTTCTTCTGAGAGGATTCATGAGGACTCCATGCCTATTCCAATTTCTTACATTCTTACCCTTTATTTGTTTGATAATTTATAGGAGATCTTCGAATCACTGTCACATTTCCTGGCCTATACCAACACATTCTAGTAATCACATTCTGGTCTAAGATTTTTGGATTGATTGACTGTATTAATTGATTGCTTGGTTGAAATGTGTTCCCATGAATTAAGGTATCAAAGTTAAAATGGGGTGCCCTGGTTTTAACTCCACCATAACATATAGCATAATCAGACCATCCACTTGAGATGCTGTGTCGGTTCACTTTGGTGTAAAGACACCATCTTAAGAACTGAAGAATATGTCTAGACCTGCAATATCTGACAATTTCAAAGGTGCTTCAGGAATAATCATCTTTGTTACTGTGTCTAGTGGAATTTCTTCTACTGAACTGAAATTTACTTTCCTGAGCCTCCTTTGTCCTACCTTCTGATGCCCCAAAGAATAAGCCTCCTCACTCTTCCGGATAACATCCCTTTCAAATATTTGAAGGCTATTCCTTGAAAGTCATCTCTTTTCCAGCTCTGACATCAGGACTCTTACAGAAAGTTAAACATTTTCTTTTGTGGCTTTCTTTTGTCCTTTTCCTTTGCAGTACTCATACTGGACACATTATTGTTTTATTGGGGACATCTCTGTGGGCTACAGAGATTGATCTAAGATATTTGTGCTTAGTTTTATTTAATTATAGTACATAAGAGTTTCAAGGGACATCTAGACCAAACCCCTGATACAAAAATTCGTGTTGTATAAGTCCTGAGCCATAGTCATAGATGGCATAATCGTATAACTTTCTTATTACTGTTGAGGGTCTCATCCTCAACCCCTCAGTATCTCTCATGCCCATATTCAATCTGTTGTCAAGACCTGTCTACTTCCCTTTTGTAACATCTCTTGTATCTGTCCTCTTCTCTCCTCTGACACTGGATCAGGTCCTTATCATCTCATGCCTGGACTACTGCAGTAGCCTGCTGGTGGGTCGGCCTGCCTCCAGTATCTCCTCACTCCATCTATTTTCCATCTAGCTGCCAAAGTAATTTTCCCAAAGTGCAGAATTTGAATATAGTCTAACCATCAGAGACTGAAGTGATGACACTATCACCCCCTTGTTCAGTACTTCAGTGCTTAATTCAGCCCAGGCTTGTATTAACTTGATCAGGCAGTCAGGCCATACTATTTCTTCATACTGATCTTGCAGCCAACTCAAAACCCTAAGACATTTTACCCATAAACTACTGCCTAGCCAGGATTTCTTCCTGCCCCGGTCTAGTATTTGGGCCATTTGTTTTGTTTTGTTTTGTTTTGTTTAATCAAAGTGCAAGACTTTACATTTATCTCTTGTTGCCTTTGGCTGACATTCTAGACCATCAAGATCTTTTAAAATCTTGATTCTATCATGCAACATGTCAGCTATTCCTACTGGCCTCATGTTGTAAGAAAATTTAATAAAAAATACTTTCCATGTCTTTATCCAAACTCCAAAATTTCAGAATTAGAAAGAACTTCTAAAGTCATGTAATCCACACCATGTCTGAATGAGCGGTCAAACAGCCTCTGCTTGAAAATGTACAGTGATAGAGAATACCCTGTCTAGTAAGGCCACCCATTCTAAGTTGGACAACTCCCATTGCTGGGAAATTTCACCTCTCATTAAACAAAACTCAGTGATGGAAAATTAATTAGAATAGTACCAAGGAGAGAATCCTTGACATGATATTGCCCATTTTCCATTCCATGTTGACT
>JAQQSK010007090.1:0-14132 GCA_028658325.1 Potorous gilbertii
ATATTTTCTCCTTGACCTGGGAGCTCTGGAATTTGGCTACAATATTCCTAGGAGTTTCTGTTTTCAGATATCTTATAGGAAATAATCAGTGAATTCTTTCAATATTTATTTTACCCTCTGGTTATAGAATATCAGGGCAGTTTTCCTTGATAATCTCATGAAAGATGATGTCTAGGCTCTTTTTATGATCATGACTTTCAGGGAGTCCCATAAGTTTACATTGTTTCTCCTGGATCTATTTTCCAGGTCAGTTGTTTTTCCAATGAGATATTTCACATTGCTATTTTTCCATTCCTTTAGTTTTGTTTTATAATTTCTCGATTTTTCATAAAGTCATTAGCTTCCATCTGCTTCATTCTAATCTTTAGGGAATTATTTTCTTCAGTGAGCATTTGGATCTCCTTTTCCATCTAGCCAATTCTGCTTTTTAGGACATTCTTCTCCTCATTGACTTTTTGGATCTCTTTTGCCATTTGGGTTAGTCTATTTTTTCAAGTGTTATTTTCTTCAGTATTTTTAGAGTCTTCTTTAGCAAGCAGTTGACTCGTTTTTCATGATTTTCTTCTATCACTCTCATTTCTCTTCCCAATTTTTGCTCTACTTCTCTTACTTGATTTTCATATTCCTTTTTGAGCTCTTCTATTGCCTGAGACAAATTCATACTTTTCTCGGAGGCTTTGCATGGCAGAGCTTTGACTTTGTTTTCTTCTGTTTGCATGCTTTGGTCTTCCTTGTCACCAAAGTAAGATTCTATAGTCTGATCCTTTTTCCTGCTTTTGCTCATTTCCCCAGCCATTTACCTTACTTTTGAGCTCTTTGTCAAGATAGTTCTCTGCTTCCAGTGGAGGTGGGGACCTCTGCTGTCAGTTGCTTGATCCCTGTGTGATCTGTGGGCCTAGAGCTCCAGAAACAGTGGTTGCAGTTGCCCCTGCTGGGTTCCTCCACCTCCTCTCCTCTCTGCCACCCTGGGGCTGAAGCCGGACCACTCCACTCTCCTGCACTGGTGGCACAGGCTTTTTACACTGATCTTTCAATTTATCCTCAGCATTTTGGGGTCATGAAGTCTGGAAACCACAACAAGTGTGAGAGAGTCAGTCCCCCTAAGTCCTTCTCAGGACCTCTCTGTGCACTTGCAGCCCATACTGGACTGCGCTCTGCTCCCAGCATGGCACAATGACCTTGCAGGCTATCTTGGGCTGGTGATTTGATTCACTCTGTCATTCTGTGGGTTCTGCAGCTCCAGAGTTTAGAGACATTTTTCATAGGTATCCGACTGTCCTTGTCAGGAGCACTCTAGAAAGTCCATGACTCCACCCCCATGATACATATTTCTTAATTTCATTTAAATATAATAATAACTTACTTTACACAATAATTTGCAGTTTGCAAATTGATCTATGTACAGTATTTCAGCTGTTCCTCATAATCTTGTTATGGGTATTATTATACCCATATTAGTGGTGAAGAAAAGTGAGACTCAGAGAGATTAAATACTTTTCCCAAGATCATCAAAATATTAATTGTCAGAGGCTAATGCAGTGTTTTCAATGGGCACATTATTTCTCCAAGATAGTTTTCAACTAAAAAAATCTTTCATTAGCATCAGCATTTAATAAAATTGTGATAGGTTTGTAAGACAAAAAGTCAGTTGTCTAGATCACTATGGAATAAATTATTGCTGAGTGAGGATGAGAGAATTATCAGAGGAACTTTCCTGAAAAATATCTGGAATAAGAGTGCTCTGCTTTCACAGATGCTTGGCAATTTAATGGCCCTTCACGGACCCAAGGCCCAGTCCTAGGTTCAAAGCCCATCTCTGCTGCTTACTATTTGAATAAATCTGGGTCTCTCACTTAACCCTCTCAACCTTGATTGTCTCATTTGTAAAATAAGGTGTTTGGATTAGATATTCTTGAAGGTCCTTTCCAGCTTTAAATCTATGATTCTGTGCTGTGAAAGGTAGATTTTAAAAGACTTATGATGTCTTATGAATGAATCATTAAAGCATATACTTGTTTTCAACCTCACATGGTACCTTTTCAAAAACAGACCATGCGCCAAGCCAAGAAAATAACTAAATAAATATGAAAAGGCAAAGACATTAACCATATTCTTTATGGAATGAAAAAATAAAAATAGAAATAGAAGGAATATAAGCAAAAGGTATGGATTTAAATAAAGGTTCTATAATAATGTCCTGAATAACTAATTAATTTAAAATATATCATAGGAAAAAATAAAAAGGCATGTAAGGTAGTTTGACAACAATGAGATAATATGCCATTTTATATGTGACTTCTGAATGAGTCACGGGCTCCTTTGGGCTTTCTTCAAACAGCCTCAGGAAAGGCATCCCTTTTCAAAAGTCCAAACTTTTTCCAAAATCTCTACCCATACCCACATTAATCACATAAATAAGGATTAGTAGAAGATAGATTTTCTTTCATATAAAAGGGGAAGTGAAACCATAGTAATATAAGTAAAGTGAGCAATGGAGGTGGGAGAAGGGGAGATGACTTATTTGGACAGCAAGCCAGTGTTCTGGATGTACAGGCAGTATCAGTTTCTCCTGAGCTCAACTCTCTCCCAAAAGGAAAAGAAATTATTAATGAGTTTAACAGAAATATAAGATTTAAGCCAATTTCTCTTTAACAGACAAGGGAAGGAAAATGCATAATTCTCTCTGGCTGCTTTATAAATGTCACCAATGTATAGTTATTAGTTCTTTATCCAGTGGGTATGGAAGAGTTAGAAGAGCAACCTCTGCTCCAATTCTCCACTGTCTACTCATTGGGTCTAAGAAGAAGGAGGGAGGAGAGTCAGCACCGAAGTTAAGTGCCCTGCTTTTCCGTATATGCTTTTCCATTTATATTGTAGATAATAGTGAGAATACCACTTTTCTACCTTTCTCCCAGAAACCCTCCAAAATAGAAATCAAAGTACAAACATATTACCAACTAGTGAACTCTGGGATGATATCTGTGTAAGTATCACCTCCATGTGCCTACTTGCAATGGTAGGTACCATATAGCTATGTAAAATTTTTGTGGGAATGATGTAGATATTATTAAGATCTCATTGTTCTTAAAAACTTCAACAACATGTTTACCCATGTATACCTAAAAATAATACAAAATTCTTTGAAAGACAGCACATTGAATTTTTCAACAACTTTTTTTTGTTTATTTGTAACAGTCATTTAAATTTTTTTTTAGTTCAAATTCTCTTTTCTTCTACTGTCACTACCCATCCATAGAGGGCAGCTAGGTGGTGCAGAGGATAGAGCATCAGTGCAGGAGTCAGGAGAACCTGAGTTCAAATCTCACCTCAGACACTTAACACTCCCTAGCTGTGTGACCTTAACCCCAATTGCCTCATCCTGGGTCATCTCCAGTCATCCTGATGAATATCTGGTCACTGGATGCAGATAGGTCTGGAGGAGAAGTGAGGTTGGTGATCTGCACAGGTCTCCCTCACTCAAAAAAAAAAAGTCAAGTGCAAGTCATGTCATTATTTCTCTGATGGCATGATCTTCTTCAGCAATGAAGGATGAACACACCCATCCATTGAGAAATCAAGTGGTATATCAATTATATATATGAAGTCATGCAAAGTATATTTCCATATTAGTCATGTTGCAAAAAATAAATAAAAAGCAAGAGAGAAGTATGCTTCAATAAGCACTCCGAGTTCATCAATTCTCCCTTGGAGATAAATAGTATTTTTCATCCTGGGTCCTTCAAAATTGTTTTGGATTACAGCATTGATCAGAGAAACTAAGTCTTTCACTTCTGATCATTCTTACAATATTGCTGTTACTGTGTACAATGTTCTCCTGGTTCTGCTCATTTCACTTTGCATCAGTTCATATAGATTTTCTCAGGTTTTTTTTTCTTTAAAACTATCCTGCTCACTATTTCTTAAAACACAGTATTATTCCACCACAATGATATGCCACAACTTGTTCAGCCATTCCCCAATTGATGGACGTTTCCTCAATTTCCAACTCTTTGTCATCACAAAAAGAACTCCTATAAATATTTTTGTACATATAGGTCCTTTCCTTTTTCCTTTCATCTCTTTGGGATATAGACCTAGTAGTGGTAGTGTTGGATCAAAGAGTATGCACAGTTTTATATCCTTTTTGGTCATCGTTCAAATTGCTCTCCATAATGACTTGGAGTAGTTCACAACTCTACAGTGATCAATGTCTCTCTTTCTCCACATCCCCTCTAGCATTTATCATTTTTCTTTTCTGTCATGTTAGCCAATCTGTTAGGTGTGAGGTGATACCTCAGTTATTTTAACTTGCATTTCTGTAATCAATAGTGATCAAGAGCATTTTTGCATATTGAAGACTTGGATTTCTCTCTCTGAAAAAGGCCCATTCATATCCTTTGGCCATTTATCCATTGGGGAATGACTCATTTTTTAAAAATAAATTTGATGAAGTTCCCTATATATTTGAGAACAGAGGCCTCTATCAAAGATATTTGTTGTAAAATCCTCCCTCCCAGTCCCCCAGCAGGATACTGGTTTTCTTCTAATTTTGATTTCATTGGTTTTATTTGTGCAAAACTCTTCAATTTTGTGTAATCAGAATTATCCATTTCATTTCCTGTGATTTTCTTCATCTCTCATTTGGTCATAAACTCTTACCTTATTCATAAATATGACAAGTAAAAATTTTCCATGTTTCCCTAATTTGCTTATGATACCACCTTTTATGTCCAAAGCAAGTACCCATATTAACCTTATCTTAGTATGTGTTATGAGATATTTCCCTGACTAACTTCTACCAAACTGCTATCCAGTTTTCTCAGAAATTTTGTCAAATGATGAGTTCTTGTCCCCAAAACTGGGATTTTGGGATTTATCAAACACAGATTACTACAGTTATTTAATACTGTGTATTATGTATATAATCTATTCCACTAATTCACCACTCTATTTCTCAGCAAGTACTGGATTGTTTAGATGATTACCGTCTTGCAACATATTTGAAATCTGGTACCCATAGGCTATCTTCCTTCACATTTTAAAAAATTGATTCCCTTCTTATTCTTGCCCTTTTCTTCTTCTGGATGAATTTTGTTCTTATTTTTTCCTACCTTTATAAAATAATTCTTTGGTTGTTTGGTGTGGCACTGAATAAGTAATTAGTTTAGGTAGAATTGCCACTTTTATTATATTGTTTCAGTTTATCTATGAACAGCAAATATTTCTCTAATTGTTTAAATCTGTTGTTTGTGTGAAAAATATTTTGTCATATTGTTCATATAATCCATGGGTTTGTCTCGGCAGGTAGACTACCAACTGTTTTTCAATTTTTGCAATTATTTTAAAAGTAATTTCTCTTTCTATTTTTTTAATATAGAAATGCTGATGATTTATGTGAGTTTATTTTATAACCTGCAACTTTGCCAAAGTTGCTAATTATTTCAACTAGTTTTTTAGCTGATTTTCTAGAGTTATTTAGAGTGTATGGGATGTTCAAGGTGGGCTAGCACCTCTGATGTGAGGGCTTACTGAGCTACTTTCAGGGCTACTCATGCATCTTTGGTGACTACTTGTTACTCAACTCCCACCTAAGAAGCGGTAGCATGTGTGGCCACCACACCAAGGTAAAACTGTCTCAGGTTTCAGGCTACACAAAGTTGAGGGTAACTAACAGGCCTCAAACATTTCAATGAGTTGGGGGTTGTCTATCCCAAGAGTATGAAGACTTATCACCGTGGAATGGGTGGATGGAAACAGCTTGTTCCAATGGCCATGAAGGCAACTGAAGTAGGTGCTATGAGAGCTTGGTCAGACATCAAAGACACCAAGGTCATCCACTGCATCCTGGGTCATCCTCAGTCATTTTGACTTTTTGTCTTTCCACTGGATTTTGATGATTCTGGAAGAGAGTGAAACTGATGACTGTACAACATTGCCTCACTTAAATCCAATTCACACATGAGTCAAGACATCACCCCATGATGTCACTGGTCCTCTTTGAAAACAAAAGACAAAAAACAAATGGAAGGTTGTCTAAGTATATACCATCATACCATTTATAAAGAGTATTAGTTTTGTTTTTCACTGCCTGTTTTTATTTTTTTAATTTCTTTTTCTGGTCTTATTGTTGTACCTAGCATTTCTAACACAATATTGAATGATAATGGTGGTAATGGACATTCTTTATTTTATTGGGAAGGCTTCTACCTTATTTCTATTATGGATACTTGCTCTTGGTTTTAGATAGATACTATGTATCATTTTAAGCAAGATTTGTTTCTAGCATTTTTCATAGGAATGGTTGTTGTATTTTGTCAAAATTCTTCTCTGCATCTATTAAAATAATCACATGATTTTTGTCATTTTTAATATTGTTATGGTTTTCCTAATATTGAACTAGTCCTGTATTCCTGGCATAAATCCTATCAGGTAATAGTACATGATCTTTGTGATACATTTTTATAACCTCCTTGCTAGTATTTTATTTATTTCTTGTTTTTTTCTCTCCCAGGTTTAGGTATCATAATTACATTTGTGTCACAAAAGGAATTTGGTAGGACTCCTTTTTTATATAAAAATATCAACTATTTAAAAAAATAATTTATATCATATTTGGATCAATTTTTCCTTAAATGTTTGGTAGAATTCATTTGTAAATCCATCCGGTCTTGGGAATTTTTTCTTAGGGAGCTCATTGATGGTTCATTCAATTTCTTTTTTTAAGATATGGTTATTTAAGTATTTTCTCTCCTCTCCTGTTAATAGAAGCAATTTATATTTTTGTAAACATTCCTCCATTTCACTTAGATGATCAGCTTTACTGGAATATAATTGGAAAAAGTAACTTAATAATTGATTTAATTTCATCGTCATTGATGGTGCATCCTCCTTTTTCCTTTTTGATACTGATAATTTGATTTTCTTCTATTTTCAAATGAAATTAACCAATGGTTTGTCTATTTTATTGGGTTTTTTTCATAAAGCCAGCTCCTACTGTTATTTATTAGTTCAATTATTTTCCTTTCAATTTTAATCTCTCCTTTGATTTTTCAGGACTTCAATTTTGGTGTTTAATCAGGCATTTTTAAATTGCTAATCTATTTTTTAGTGGTATGCACAATTCATTGGTCTTTTTCTTATTTTATTGATATTCATTTAGAGATATAAGTTTTCCCTTCGAATTGCTTTGGCTGAATCCTTCAAATGTTAGTATGTTGTCTCATTGTGGTCATCTTCTTTAATGCAATTATGGATTGTTTCTGTGATTTGTTCTTGACCCACTTTTTAGAATTAAATTAGTTTCCAATTAAATTTTAGTCTATGCTTCTATGACCCTTTATTGAATGTAATTTTTAGGGTCTGAAATGGGTGCATTGAATATTTCTGCTTTCCTGCATTTGGTTATGAGGTTTTTATGCCCTAATACATAGTCAATTTTTTTGTGAAGATGTTGTGTATGGCTAAGAAAAGGGTATGCACTCTTTTCTATTCCCTTTCATTCCTCTCCTCCCACCCCCAAGATCTATTACATATAACTTTACTAAAATTCTATTAATCTCTTTAATTTTCTTATTTATTTTATCATTAGATTTATCTAGTTCTGAGATGGTAAAGTTTAGGTTCCCCTACTAGTACTGTTTTACAATTTCCTCCTTTAATTGTTGTCAATTTTTCCTTTAAGAATTTGAATGATGTACTGTTTGATGCGTATATATGTAGTGTAAGTTTAAATTACTTTATTGTCTGTGGTTCCTTTTAGCAAGATGTAATTTCCCTGTGTATCTCTTTTATTTAGGTCTATTTTTGCTTTTAGTTTGTCAGAGATCATGTCTCTTGCCTCTGACAATTTTACTTCAGGTGAAGCATAATAGATCCTGCTTTAGAACCTGATTTTAACTACCTGTGTGTCTTTCATTTTCAAATGTATTTCTTATATACAACATATAATTAATTGGTTTCTGGTTTCTTATCCATTCTTCTCTCCACTTATTTTATGAGTGAGTTTATCCCATTCACAATTATGATTACGAACTGTGCATTTCCCTATTTTCTTCTGTTTATCCTTCTCTCTCTTTCTATCCTGTCCCTCCCCTAAAGTCTGTTTTGGTTCTGACCATGGCCTTCTTTTGTCTGCCCTCCTTTTTATCACCTCATCCTCTTTCTCTTTACCCTTTCTCTTCCTACTTCCCTACTTTGCTGTTAGATAGATTTCTATTTAAAAAATGAGTATATATTTTCCCCTCTTGAAAAGATAAGAGCAAGGTATATCCACCATTACCCACCTCCCCACAATCACCATTTCCCCTTCCATTGCAAAAACTCTTCCTTGTGCACCTCTTCTATGCAAGACCATTTTCTTCATTCTTCCTTTCCCTTCCTCCTTCTCCCAGGGCATCTCTCTTTCTCACCAATCCATTTCTTTAGATCATCCTAAGAATAAGTGACTCACCTCCATGCCTTCTGTCTATGTAGAGTCCTTCTGTGTAAAGTCCTTCTAACTGCCCTAACAATGATGAAGTTCTTAGGAGTTACATGTATCATCTTTCTATATAGGAATGTAAATAGTTCAATCTTATCCCTTATGATATCTCTCATGCTTACTTTGTGCTTCTCTTGAGTCTTAGATTTCAAAGTCAAATTTTCTATTCATCTCTAGTCTTTCTATTAGGAATGCTGGAAAGTTTTCTATTTCATTAAATATCTATTTCCCATTCCTCCCCCCACCCCCACCCCCCACACACCCCAAGGATTCTACTCAGTTTTCTTGGGTAGGTTATTCTTGGTTGTAATCCTATTTCTTTTGCCTTCTAAAATGTATTTCAAGCCCTTTGTTCCTTTAACATGAAGCTGCTAAATCTTATGTGATCCTGAGTATGGGTCCCTAGTATTGAAAAGGTTTCTTTCTGGTTCCTTGAAATATTTACTTTTTTATTTGGGAGCTCTGGAATTTGACTGTAATATACCAGGAAGTTTTCATTTTGGGATCTCTTTCAGGAGGTGATTGATGGATTGTTTCAATTTCTATTTTGTTTCTAGGATATCTTGGTAGTTTTCCCTTACAATTTCTTGAAATGTGATGTATAGGCTCTTTCTTTGTTCATGGCCATCAGACAGTTCAATAATTCTTAAATGATCTCTTCTCAATCTGTTTTCTAGATCAGTTGCTTTTCTGTTAAGAAATTTAATTTTGTTCTATTTTGTCTCTCTTTTCAGTTTGTTCTATTGCTTCTTGGTGTCTCATGGAGTCATTAGTTTCCATTTGCCCAACTGCAAATTTTAAGGAATTATTTCCTTTAGTGAACTTTTGTAACTCTTTTTTTCCATTTGGCTACTTTTGCTTTTAATTTATTCTCTTCGGCATTTTTTGTGTCTCTTTTACCAAGGTGTTAATTTTCCTTTCATATTTTTCTTTCATTGATCTCATTTATTTTCTCTATTACTCTTATTTAATTTTTAAGTCATTTTTAGCTCTTCCAGGAATTCTTTATGGGCTTGTGTTGAATTATATTTTTCTTGAGGCTTTGCTTGTAACTGTTTTGATATTATTGTCTTCCTTTGAGTTTGTGTCTTGATCTTCCCTGTCACCAAACTAACTTTTTTAAGGTCAAGTTCTTTTTTTGGGGGATCATTTGATCATTTTCCCAGTCTATTTCTTGACTTTCAACCTTAAAGTTGGGCTCTGTTACCTGAGTGGGTAGGACACTGTCCGAAGTTTCAGGATTTTTTGTATTGCTATTTTCAGAGCTGGTTTTAGAGCTTTGAAAGTTTTTGGTACTGCCAATGTGGTGTGGTCCAGGGAGAAGTGTTGACACTGTTTCCTTAAGGATAGAAGTGTTACTGTCCCTTGGGTCTTCCACTTTCTTGGAACCAGAAATGATATTGCTCCTCAGAGCCCCTGTTCCCTTGTGACTGAAAGTGATACTTGCCCCTAAGGGTAAAAGAATGTAAATAAAATGAAAGCTCAAATTAATTCAAATGTAATTGCAATGACCAATCTTGGCCTTAGAGAAGAGATGAGAAGATGAACATACCTCCTTCTTTTCTTTGGCGAACTGGGGAACGATGCATGAGTAGCATTTCATACACCGTCAGATATAGTTGCTGTGTTCATTGTTTTTACTTAACTGTTTTTATTTCTTACAAGAGTTGGCTCATTGAGTGCCTTTGGGATATATCTGGAAATGACTATAACATAAAAACAAAAGACCTCAATAAACATTTGAAAAAGAATTAGAATCTTTAAAAAGAGTCAGAATTGTTTGAAGTTCCAAAAAAATTCTTCCCAACCTAACCACAGCCTTCTTTTTCTAAATCAAATTGACATCTACATAGTATTGTTTACCAAAATAGTAAAACTCTATAATGCCTGTTAAACTTTGAGTAGTTTAGTGATGTTTAGTGAATCAGACACTGAGTATTATAGAAATGCTCTTCTATGTAATTTAATCTACCAAAGGAGTTTTTGCACATTTCATAAACATTAAAATGTCTAAAGTTATGTTCTATTTTAGGAAGTACTATCTGCAGAAGGATGTTTTATATGTAATGGAACCATCCCATGGAAATGTAATTTACAGAAAATGAGTTTTGTACTTATAGTTGCTATGGCTTATTGCATTTATAGTACACTTTATTTCATTTCACTTCATTGATTCTGAATAAAAAGGCAAAAGAACAGATTGATCTAGATTGAAACAGAATATATATTGATATAAAATAAATAATACCTATTAATAATAATAGCACTTACATAGCACCTTAATATTTGCAAAGTGTTTTGCAATTTTATCCTTACAACAATCTATGAGTTAGATGCTATCATAGTTCCCACTTTATAGGTGAGGAAACTGAGGCAGATGAAAATTAAATTACTTGCCCAGAGTCACACAGAAAGTAAATGTCTGAGCCTGGATTTGAATTTAGGTCTTCCTGACTCCAGGCACATCATTTGCTCTACTGTACTACCTAGCTGCTGCAACAACAACAATAAAATATATTAGGCAAATTCCTAGGCAACTACATGATGCAGTGGATAGAGCTCTGGTCCTGGAGTCAGGAAGACTTGAGTTCAAATCTGTCCTCAGACACCTACTAGCTGCATAACACTGGGTAAATAATTTAATGCTTTTTACCTCAGTTTCCTCATCTGTAAAATGAGCTGAAAAAGAAAATAGAAATCTTTGCCAAGAAAACCCCAAAAAGGGTCATGAAGAGTTGGACACAACTGAACAACAACAGGGCAAGCTCCTTGGTCCTCCTTCTCCAAGGTTTTGTGGTTTTATGTTCACAAGTCAGGCCATTTTGGTGTTGGGCAATTTTCTCTTCCACCTTGTAAAACAGAAGTTTTAAGGTGAATTCTCCTTTTTTTAAATTTTTTGTTTTGGACTCAAGGACCAAAACACAAATACAGAATAGATAAATGAAACAAAAATGTAACATGAACTTAAATGTTGGAACTTAGCTACGAAGTAAGAAAGAAAAAAGGACATGTCATGTGCATAGCAGAAAATAAGGGAGTTTTCAAAATATGTAACAATAAGTTTTCATTTCAAGAAAGCCTGTATGATGAATAATGCATGTTGTGTTGAGAATTGTACATCTATTCTTTGCTTTCTTGTTTGTTTTCTTTTGTTTCTGCTGTGTACTTTTTTTACTTTGTTCTTTTTTCCCTCCTCCCACACCGCCCCCTGAATGCTACAATAAAGTTTAGCTAAGTTTCTCTATAGCTATATATATACACATATACATATATACATACATATGTATGCATATACTTTCCCAAAAATATTTTACTCCTGATCTTTGTTTTTATGTTTGTGCATATCTCTTATTTCCTATCCCTTCTGCCTCCTCTACTTTAATTCTATCCACTACCTTTAAGGTGAATTTTTCCTACTCACCTTTTTATCAACTATGAATTATTTGTTATACACCTATTGTGTCTTTCCCTATACACCCCTCCATGTTCCACTTATGAAGACCATTTGGGAAACACTATAGTTGCATAAAAAATCCTTTTTGTCACATTCTAGATGGACCATGTCTCAGCTAGTGATTAGAGTGAGGTCTAATAATTTAATCTAAAGACAGTTTAAAGTGCTTTGCTCTGCCTAGGTTGTTTGCAGGACAGAATAAGTCATTGAGGCTGGATTAGAGGTTCAAGGGAAACATTCTTCTGCTCTTGTATCTTAAAGACAAATAAGTAAAGGCAAAATCCTTAAATTCAAATAAATATACATGGATATGTATCTATATGTCCATGTATGTACATGACATAATAAATATAATAAATAACAAATATAGGTGTTATATGTGTACTTATCTACAGGTTTATATATCATGTATATGTAAATATATGTTACATATGTACATATATTTATATACACATATACATAGATATAAATAAGGCTTTGAAAAGCTGAAAGCAGTGGAAAACTTTAGTTATTAATATTGTTGTTTTTATCCCTGATGTTTAACCCAATGCCTGGAACATAGTATGTATTTAATGCTTGTTAACAAATCAATCTGTACAGAAATGAAATGGGTTACCTTAGGAAACAGGAGACTTGAAGACACTGGAGGTCTTCAGATAAAGGTAGAGTGAATCCTTTTTTTGCCTGTGTATAGGTTTCTTATTCAGGGATGGGTTGGACTAGCTGTCCTCTGATACCATTTTCTGTGATTAAATGTTTGACCATATGACCTGCCTCATACCACTCAATCAGCATATGGTGAACTTCAGTGAATGCCATGCTTTTCCATAGGCAACTGATCCTTAAAGTTCAATTGAATGTACTGATATAATTCTCATGACCACAAATGGGGAGTTTTTCCTTGGCTAGGTTTACTGGATAGTCTTTGCCTTTTGACTCATCACAAATGCATACTTTGAAATATATATGAAGTGAATCAGTTCCCCTAGTCAAGGTTGGCTTATGCCCATTAGTAGCTCATAATGAAGAAAGAGAACCACAAGTGAGGAGCCAACTATGTAGTCTCTGGAACTTTTGTCTTTGTCCTCTGTTTGGGTTCCTTCAATATGTATAGCTTTCCCCAACTACCCCCACCCCTCTAAGATACTAGAAGAAGCCAAGGAGAATTCTGAAACTGGATAATATGAAAGTGACATGGTGTATAGTATGCATGGAATTTGCATCATAAACATCCACAAATGACCTACTTCTTCCACTTACTTGCCATGTGACCTTGGGTGAGTCCTTTAAACTCTGTGACTCTATTTCCTCATCTTTAGATGGGAATAATACTTGCAGTGTCTTTATTACCAGTTGGTGTTAGATAAGACAAAATATGTGAAAGCACATTGTAAACTGTAAAATTCTATAAAAATTGTTAAAATTGTGATATTGTTTGTTACTATAAGATTATCTAATATAGACCTCAGCTTTCAGTTGGGTAATGTCTCAATCACTGATAGAATGCCTGTCTAATTTTCAGATGCTATCAGGCTGAAAAGAATAGCTACCACACTGAGTAATATATTCAGGAGTCCATCAACAATGTAGTAAGAGTCTAGAAGACTGAATCCAATTTAATGAGATGAAACTTAATGGGATAAATATAGACATTTGATCCATCGATCCATTTGCATTAAAAAAAATCGAGGGGGCAGAGCCAAGATGGCGGAGTAGAAAGACTCACATTTGCTAGCTCCGAACCCACAACCCATAGATTTCCTGTAAAAAGAACTCCTGACAAATTCTGGAACAGTGGAAGCCACACAGAAACACAGTGAAGGAGATTTTCGTTGCAGAGAGCCCTGAAAAGCCGACCCCAGGGGTCCATCGAGCCCCAGACGGGAGCGGAGCCCTGTCCTGCCCTGCCCCTGCCGCACCACACTGAGAGGAGCGAGCAGACCCCAGCAGGCTTCAGGAACCTGAATCTCCCAAGGACGCGAAGGTCCCTCCACCCACAGACGCACAGGTCAGTGAGAGAGACAGGCTGAGAAGGGAGCGGGTATCTCCGGGACTTGGACCCCCTCGGGAGGTGGTGGCCAGGGCAGAGGCAGAGGCAGCTCGGCCAGAGACTCCCAGAGCAGGCAGGAGCTCCACCGAAGCTCCATTACAAAAGATCTCTGCATAAACCCCCTGAGGGAACTGAGCCTGAGAGGCGGC
>JAQQSK010007091.1:0-14131 GCA_028658325.1 Potorous gilbertii
CAAAGAATGGAAAAAAAACAATTTGGAGTAGTTCCTGGGAAGAATTCTGTAACTAGTTAATGAGACTTTTTTTTTTTCAATTTCTGAGTACCACAGAGCTCTAGTTTATGTTAAATAGCCAGAATTTACAGTGAACAAAGTTGGCATTTCTCATGACTTACACCAGTAACAGTTGAATTATATGCCTGGGAGGGACTTTTGAGAGGTCATTAGATTTATTTCTTCCTACCTTGAAGCAAGACTACTGGTGACAAAAGAAAATCTGTCCTAGTTTTTAAAGTTTTCTAGGAAATGAAACTCCATCACAACTCTTAATTAAAGCCATTTCAGTTTAAAAAAAAAAAACTTACCTCATTCGGAATACCTACCCTTCCTCTTCCTACTGAATCTAAATCGTTCATTTTATATTTGTTCCCTATTTGCTCCTTGTTTTGATCTGGAAGATAATGAGGACCAGTGCTAGCAAGAGTTGGTGTAACAGTCTTTCAGCTGTTTGAAAGCAGTAGTAGTCTGCTCTCTTCTAATGAAAGCCATTTCTATCATTACCGACACCTCTACTGTATAATTTCCCTTGGCTTTCTTTAGGCGACCTTCCTGTCAGGCCAGGTCAACTCAGCTCACATTATACTCAATTACAATTTGGAGAAAACTAGCTATGGGGATTGGACCTTAATTATAGTGCAATGTATTACTCTTCAAGTATTTTTAGTCAGTTTTAAAATAAAGTGCGTAATGAGTTTTAATTTTCTTAGAGTCACTTCATTTTTAAAAGTAAAAAAAAATTCTTGCCAAAGAGTTATCATACATGCTATTGCTTTGTTATGTCTTAAGCCAAGTTCTTACTCTTTCCTGTGCTTATCTTAAATACTTTCAAGGTGTGACTCTGATATATATGCTTAAAATTTATAACCAACTGTTGAAATAGGATATTATTTCAAAAATATCAAACAGAATTTTTAGAAAATATTTTGCAATTTACTTTTATAATGCAGTTACCAATCATTTTCCTAAATCCTTTTAATATACTATTTAAAAATGAACATCAACCTAAATTAAATTTAGCTTCTTTAGTATTAACCCATGGTCATCAGCACTAGGGGAAAATGGCAGAGCAGGTGGACCCTGTATTATCAGCTAGGTTAGATAGCACAAAATTGAATTAAGAAGTCACAAGTGGGTTGTCATTTAGTTTAAAAGTGAGGGCATGTGGAACAGTCGTAGTGAACACTGAACAGTCACTGATGCTCAGAGATACAGGGGAGGCTGAGGGCAGAAGTAAGAGGAAAGTTCAAATGGGGAGCAGGGGTTAGTTTTCAGGGAGTCAGATGAGGCATAGGATGCAGATTAAAAATATAAACAGGGTTTATGGTTCAGAATTCAAATCAGTCATGAGAGAATCAGCAAATAATGAAGTCTATACAGGAAGACGGGGAATAATTTATTGGACAAAGTCAAATGAGTGATTGTTGACCTTAGGACAAGGGTTCTCTGATGGTATAAGTGTGTTGCATCTCATAAGGAGGAAGGGTTTTTGAAGCATGTGATTAAAGAATGGAGCAAAATTTAGATTTTTTGAGAAAATATTTGCAGTTTTCTCACTTTGAACAAAAATGTACATATATTGAAGGAATATCCAAAGCCCTAAGGAATCTATTGTGGACTTCATAGCATCTGGTAGTCTGGTGAAGGCTATGGACCCCTTCTCAGAATAATGCTTTTGTTTTTTGGTTTTAAAATGTCTAAAATAAAATACATAGAATTACAAATGAAACCAATTATATTAAAGTAAAAGTACATTTTATTTTCTAATCAAAGATCATAACCCTCCAGAAATCTCTCTTCAGTCTAAACTCAGAATCTTTTTTTTCCTCTTCTCTCAATGACTTCTTAAGCCTTTGAAATGTTCACTTACTATATTGATTCAGATGACATTTAGATCTCTCTTTCTCTTGGTCTTTTTATACACGCATAGACATATCCCATATATATGCGTATGTGTGTGTATGTACATATGTATGCATGCATGTGTGTATGTGTATATATGTAGTCTCTCTAATTTATATTTACATATATAATCTATTTATATATAAATATTATAATATATAAATGTTTATATAATTTTTATTACTTTTATATTATTTCCTTCTGTGCACTCTTTAATTCTGGCAAAGTGTAGAGGAGATGAACTCAACATTCCATCTTCTGCTGCTGTATATATGTTCTTACTCCAACTCCCAAAGCCTGGAATATACTCCTTCCATATCCTTACTTATCCAAATTCTCCCTTTGCCCCTATGCTCATGTTAGGCATCAACTCCACAGTAAAGTTTCCATCACTTTATTTACTGTTTGTTTTCCTCCTCAAATTACCTTAAGTTTAATGATTCCTAGGCCTATTATTCTAATCTTCAAAGACTCTTATTTTTTAATTTATTATTCATCACATTAGCTACTCCTCTGATGTTTATATCTTTCTCAGAACTGATAAAACTATCCATCTATGCTTTCATTCACTTATCAGATAACACATTGCCCATCAAAATGTCAGTGGAAGATAAATTGTTATATCCATTGGATGTGTCCAATCATTTTTGATTGCTCTTGGGTTTTAATATTCAACCAGTTTTTTTTACTAATTTATTTATTTTTAGTTTTCAGCAATCATTTCCACAAGATTTTGAGTTCCAAATTTTCTCTCCAGCTCTCCCCTTCCCCACCCCAAAACACCATGCATTCTGATTACCCCTTCCCCCAATCTGTCCTCCTTTCTATCATACCCCTTCCTTCCCTTATCCCCATCTTCTCTCTTTTCTTGTAGGGCAAGATAGATTTTTATACCCCATTATCTGTATTTCTCATTTCCCAGTTGCATGCCAAAACAATTCGTTCCTTAAACTTTGAGTTCCAACTTCTTTCCCTTCCTCCCTTCCTGCCCATCCCCAGTAAGAAGGCAAGCAATTCACTATAGGCCATATATGTGTAGTTTTGCTAAAGACTTCCATAATAGCCATGTTGTGAAAGACTAACTATATTTCTTTCCATCTTATCCTGCCTATATATGCTTTTCTCTCTTTTGACCTTGTCCCTCCCTAAAGTATTTACTTCTAATTACTCTCTCCTCCCATTTGCCCTCCCTTCTATCATTCCCCCACCACAATTATCCCCTTCTCCACTACTTTCCTGTACTGTGGAACAGATTTTCATATCAATTTGAATGTGCCTGTTATACCTCCTTAAGCCAAATATGATGAGAGCAAGATTCCCCTTTTCCTTCTCATCTCCCCCCTTTTCCCCTCCATTGAAAAAGCTTTTTCTTGTCTCTTTTATGAGAGATAATTTGCCCCATTCCATTTTTCCATTTCTCCTCCCAATATATTCCTTTCTCACACCTTAATTTTATTTTATTAGACAACATCCCTGCCTTTTCAAGTCACCCTGAGCCCTCTGTCTATATGTATATGTGTATCTATAATCTCTCCAACTACCCAAATACTGAGACAAGTTATAAGAGTTACAAATATTATCTTTTCATGTAGGAATGTAAACAGTCCCTTCCGATTTCTCTTTCCTGTTTACCTTTACATGTTTCTCTTAAATCTTCTGATTGAAACTCAGATTTTCTATTCAATTCTGGTCTTCTCATCAAGAATGCTTGAAAGTCCTCTATTTCATTGAATTAGTATTTTTTCTTCTGAAGTATTATATGAAGTTTTGCTGGGTAGGTGATTATTGGTTTTAATTCTAGCTCCTTTGATTGCTGGAATATCATTTTCCAAGCCCTTCGATCCCTTAATGGAGAAGCTGCTAGATCTTGTGTTATCCTGATTGTAATTCCACAATACTCGAATTGTTTATTTCTGGCTGCTTTCAATATTTTCTCCTTGACCTGGGAACTCTGGAATATATCTACAATATTCCTAAGAGTTGTTCTATTTGGATCTCTTTCAGGAGGTGATTGGTGGATTCTTTCAATATTTATTTTACCCTCTGGTTTGAGAATATCAGGGAAGTTTTCCTTGATAATTTCATAAAAGATGAAGTCTAGGGTATTTTCTCTGCCATGGCTTTCAGGTAGTTCCATAATTTTTAAATTGTCTCTCCTTGATTTATTTTCCAGGTCATTTATTTTTCCAATGAGATTTCACATTGTCTTCTATTTTTTCATTCTTTTGGTTTTGTTTTGTAATTTCTTGCTTTCTCATAAAGTCATTAACTTTCATCCGCTCCATTCTAATTTTTAAAGAATTATTTTCTTCAGTGAGCTTTTGAACCTCTTTTTCCATTCGACTAGTTCTGTTTTTTAAAACATTCTTCTCCTAATTGGCTTTTTGGGCCTCTTTTGCCATTTGAGTTAGTCTATTTTTAAAGGTGTTATTTTCTTCAGCATTTTTTGGGCCCCCTTTAGCAAGCTGTTGACCTGCTTTTCATGATTTTTTTTCATCACTCTCATTTCCCTTCCCAATTTTTTCTCCACCTCTCTTACTTGATTGTCAAAACCTTTTTTGAGCTCTTCCATGGCCTGAGACCACTGCATATTTATTTTTGGAGGTTTTGGATACAGAAGCCTTGACTTTGATGTCTTCTTTTGTTGGTAGGCATTGTTCTTCCTCATGTGAAAAGATAGAAGAAAATATCTGTTCACCAAGAAAGTAACCTTTTATAGTCATTTTTTTCCCTTTTTGCAGCATTTTCCCAGTCAGTTGCTTGACTTTTGAGTCCTTTGTCATGAGGAGGGTATACTCTGGGGACCTATAATTTTTCACTTCCTCCAAGGTTGCCCAATCAAGGGTTCTGTGTTCTGGTCTGCAAGCAACCACAAGCTTTTCTGCCCAAGACCTGTGAGTAGAATTCCCTCTCCAGAGCCTCCACCAGCTCCATCAGGCAAGTACTCTTCCTCAACCCAGGGCTGCCACTCAGGGCTGAGGCCCAGATCAGCATCCTGATTCCCCCATGAGCTTTAGCCCAAGGGCTCCACAAATGAACACTGTTGCTGCCTGGGGACAGGGCTAGAGCAGGAAGACCCTGCTCCCTTCTCACCCATGTGAAAGAGTTTTCTCACTAACCTTTGAGGGATCTGGGAACCACATCTACTGCTGGTAGTGCCCTGAAGCCTATCCAGTCCTGCCCCTGCCCTGCCTCACAAGGCTGCTCTGGGCCATGTCTAGTGTGATAGACTTTTGCTGTGGGCCTTCCAGGTTGTCTTGGACTGAAAATCTCTTTCACTCTGTTGTTTTGTGGCTTCTGTTGCTCTGGAATTTGTTTAGAGTCATTTTTTAAAAGGTATTTTATGGGCTTTAAGGAGAAAACTCTTACAGGTCATCCTTCTACTCCACCATCTTGACTCCTTCAACCACTTTTTAATGTACCTGTTTAAATTATCTAACATACATCTTTCAGTCTCAAACATAAGGAAAGCAATAGAAACTGTACTAAACATTTTGCTAATATGTAGTTTTGCCATGTCTACAGGATTTCCCTAATATATAAATTTAAGGAAATAAATTTAGTCTAACAAAACCCATTATTGATATAAACTTACTGGTTCTTAGTGATTACTCTCTAAATTATTACAAACTAACTCTTAATATTATATTATGGATTACGCTGGGAATTTAAAACAGTTCTGTAGGCTATGGGCCGAAACAAATGCCCTACTCTTTTAAAATATATTGATGACAAAATCTGACCTTCTTCAACACTATGACTAGTTTCCATGATTTTTCAAAGATCAATGATATTGAAACATAATTAGATTGAACCTTATACCTTTGAGCTGTTCAGGAAAGCTTTAGTTTCTTTTCTATTCCTTTATTTTTACATTCTTTTTTTTATGAATTCCAAATATGCTCTCTTGCTCCTGCTCCTTTTCAACCTATGGAGAAGGGAAGCAATGTGATACTCATTATACACTGTGTCTCCCAGACAGTAGTCACAGAACTGGTGGTGACTATGAATATGCCAGCATAGTTCTCAATGGCCAAGTTTAAAAGACTCTCCATATGGAAGGCAGAAGAAAAACATTTATTTAAACACTAGAATGTCAAATCTCAGAACCAGAAAGCAAAATCTGTCATGATGATCAAGGAGTTAATAAACATGATCAAAGCAGGGGACAAAGCCTTTCTCATACCTCTCCCTTCCTCCACTAGGGATTTCTTACTATCAACTGTCAGGAGTCTGAAACTTGCTGTGTCAGTTGGTCTGCCTTCTTTCCCCTTTCACCTGACCCCACTCATTCACTTACTCCCTGTTCTGTTCCACCCTTTCTATTCCGCCTGTTCAGCAAGCTCCTCCTACCAAATGTGACCTAGGCTTCCAAGTGATTTAAGCAGATTATAGGCCAATTAATGAATAAGAAAGATCTTTCCATTTAAATTACTATTGCATACATGTGAAGTCATGCAAAAAAATTCTATATTAACCATATTGCAAAAAAGGTAATAAAAATAAAATTAAAAAAACCCAATATACTTCAATCTTCACTCAGAGTTTATCGGTTCTTGCTTAGGAGGTGGATAGAATTTTTCATCATGAGTCCTTTGGTATTGTCTTAGTTCATTGTATTAATCAAAATACTTAAATCTTTCACAGATGATCATCATTACAACACTGCTGCTACTATATCCATTGTTCTCCTGGTTCTGCTTTTTTCACTTTGCCTCGGTTCATATAAGCCTTCCCAGGTATTTCAGAATCCATTCCCTTTATCATTTCTTATAATGCAATAGTATTCCATCACCCAATCATGTACCCCAACTTGTTCAGTCATTCCTCAATCGATGGGCATCTCCTCAAATTTCCAACTCTTTGCAACCACTAAATACAACTGAGATATACATATATACATATATATGTGTGTGTGTGTGTGTATAATGTATATAGACATACATACATATATGCATACATGCATACATACACACATATTATATATGTATATATGTGTGTGTATAAATGCATTTAAAACTTGTGCATATCAGTACTTTCATATTCACAATTATTTTTATGCAATCATCCCCACTTCTATGTGCCCCTACTCCAATTTGTGCTCAGATTGCTTTCAAAATACATTTCAAAACAGCCTCCTTCCAGTGCTCCTTAAAAGTGTCCCTTCCAAAATTCAGAAATAGAAAAATTGAGTTGCAGGTGAGGTATAGAACTTATAAGAACAGTGATTGGGTGGGAGAGAAGAAATAAGCACAATCTCATAGAAAAATACAGAATCAGATTTGGAACAGGAAGAAATCTTAAAATTCATATTATCTAACATTCTCATTTACCATTGAGGAAACTGAGGTACAAAAAAATTGATAAGTTAAAATGGCACAGCTATGCTTCTCTGGTTCTGAATCCAACAATCTTTTGAAACCTATCAGAGACTTTAAAAATCAATGAGGAAATTCCTTTTAATGTGCAGATGAAAAAACTATGGCCTAAAGGGTTAAAGGAATCTCTTTAAAGTCCCATAGCTAGTGAGACGCAGAGCCAAGGACAAAACCTAGGTTGCATAGCTCCTTACCCAAAAAGTGCTCTTATGGTTACCATGACACTATTGTGTTTTTTTTTTTAAAGAGACTAATCAAAAATTCACACTCCTGCAAGCATAAAAATAAATCAGACACCTCTTAAATAGGGCACATTTCTCCACTGACAGGATTCCTGGAGACAGCAACCAGATGGTCTTTAGCTGATGATGACTTTGTTGAATCATTTTCTGCTCAGTTTACTAGCTCCAGGTACTCAGTAGAGATTTGCTATCATTGTATGTTAGATTACACAGAGTAATAAAAATGTATGTGCACATACTAATTTAGAGCAGTACTCATGCCTAGTACCCAAACAACCCTAGTATAATGACAACTCAATATTTCAGTGAAACATGCTTCGATAATTGTGAATCTTCTATCAATGCAGATTGTAATCCTTCGTTACTGTAGCAGATAGTATTTTCTTTTGAGTGGCCAAAGTCATCAAAATTGATGTGGCAAATTTTCTAATAATGAGCCCCTATGAATTTAGATAGGCTAGTCTTCAGATAACAAATACATAATCATAGAAGACAAAACATTCTCAGGTTGAGTGAATATGCTAGAGCAAAGTTGCCTCCATGCCATGACTGGTACAGATTTAGAGTGAAGAAGTATTAACAAGCTGTCTTTAAATTGTGAGCCAGAACCACAAAAGTAAGACCAAGAAGTGAGGTCACAGGCCAACTAGTTCATATATTTTTGGTCATTATCCCACCTCCTCTTGAAGATATGAAGACAATCACTTCTCAGGGTAGCCTACTGCTGAATGGGGAGTCCTACTTGTTAGTTTCTTCCTCCTGTCCCTCTCATCCTTCATTTCCCAAAATATCAATGTTAATTTCACCGCACTTTAGCTTCTTTCTCCGTTGATCCTCACCTTAATCCTCTCAAATATATTTTATCCTTTGTCTTTGCCTTTCTTTCTTCCAAATATCTTCCCAATATTGAATGCTACTCTATCAGTGATTGCATTTATTTCATTCTTTTTTTTAATAAATTATTTACCATCATAAGCATATCCTATTTAGAAGTCATACTGCTAAATCTCAATGAAAATAAACTGGTTTTGGAAATAGAGGACCCATGACTTTATTGAATCCTGACTCTACTATGGTCTCAGTTTTCTTATCTTCAAAATAAGAGAATTGTTATGTTTGATATTCCCTCTCAATATGAATCTATGATTCTATTACCGTATAAATTTATCTGTGCAAATCTATGATGTGTGTGTGAGAGTATAACAAACCTTGGTGGTATCACTTGTATCTCAAGAATTTAATTAACCATTTGACTAAATGTATATGTTCTAGAAATTGCAGGCCCTTCACTAATTATCTACATTATCTAAATGGGTATGATGATATTCATTGTCCCCAAAAGTACTATCATCTTCCTGAAGATTGATGGAATCAGCCTTAACCTCTAGGTATTAAAGAAAATGATGTCATGTAACACTCAATGGACACTACTCTAACCAACGTAGAATCCCATCAAATTGCTTGGACCCCAGGTTCCCCAGATAACTTAGTAAAAACAAGCAAACCACAAATAAAAGAATCTGCTTGGCAGCTGTAGAGTTTATTGAGACAAGTAATTACTTAGTCTTTAATTTCATTTACAAAGTATATAAAGCTAAATGATATAAAGACAAAAATCTTCTGTCACAAAGCATTTAAAGTGTCTTATATCCTATAAATCCAAGCCTAGCAGGATAATTCCGTGTTCATGTTCAAATCAATAAGGACTATCCTTTAACAGAAGTCCTCTCCTGTACTCATTCTCTAAATTTGTCAGACAATATGATCTGTGATTTTATTGTTCCCTCATTCACTTCCATGTAGTTTTTAAGTCAGTGTGTATAAATAAAATATCCTTCAGAAGCTTCAGTTCTAAATAGTTGATAAAAGAATAAAAATTTACCTTCTTCTCCTTCACTAATTATCCCTATGCCTATAGCTTAGTCCTTTGCATGAAAATACTTTTTTAATGCAATCTACATATGTCTACCATGCCCCAGATTTTCATTCTGAAGCCCTCCTGAAGTAAAATTCCAAGCCAGGAATTTTCACACTTAAGTATCCTCCACCCCTATGATCCTTGCCTCTGATAAGGTGCTTGCTAATGAAACCCCAATTTAACGAGGATTGTTGAACTTGCCTATCTCATTCCTCTCCAGGCTGTACTTAGCAATTTTCTATACCACATCCCATACCATTCTGTGCACCATTGTTCCCCCTCTCTTTTGTCATCTTTAAAAAAAAAAAAAAAACTTTGGCTTTCAAGTTGACTTCCAAAGTGTAGATATTTAATAAAATTTTTGGTTGATTTATTACTATTTCTTCCAGCCCACCTTCTTTTTATATGAAGAAATTGCCTAGTTAATCATAATGTGATGAGAATACTGGTATTCTCTACCAGTTGGTATTATCTACCAATGAGAGGCATATTAATTTGGGTAATAGCATTTTGATACCTTCTAACCTCAGAAGGTAAAAGAGAATTCTTCCTTCATTTCCTCCAAGAATGATCCCCAAAGTGGCATGGATTGAGGGTTAACTTTTTATTTGTGCATGGAAAAGATCTTCTTGATTCTCCACTCCATATCTATTGCTCTGCTGGTTTCAACTCCACAGAACAAGATGTGTCCTCATCAGGTACCCCGCCATATACCATTCCCCACCTCTGGCCCCACTTCGTTGCTTCCTTTTGTATATTGTATCCCCCTATTAGATTGTAAGCTTGTTGAAAGTGGGAACTCCCTTCCTTTTTTATTAATTTTATCCCTAGCCCATGCACAGTGTGTAGCACATAATAGGCACTTAATAAAGGTTTATTGGATTGGATTGATTAAAAATTGGCTAACCCAGGGTGTTTTGTGCACTTGGATGGAGGACGTGGCTTTATATTATGATCAGGGTTGAACCCAGTCAATTCAAAAGCAATTCTGATTTAAAATTGATTCCTTTGCCAGCAGGCAGAAATGTAGATAAGAGATTGTGTTCTCCACAGGGAAGGAGTTGAAAAATGTGCCGTTTTAATCATAGAAACAAGGCATATAACTAGAAATAAGTAACCTTCGTTCACCAGGAGTAGGAGGTAGGGCTTCTGCCAGCCTTTCTGGGTTCTTTCTTTCTTGAACTTAGTCTCTGTTTTCTTGCAATGAGTCAGGAGACTATCTCTCTGTCAAATCAGCAAATATTTAAGTGCTTCCTATGTACCAGGTACTGTGCTAAAGCACTTATTATACAGATACCATTAGGAAGAAAAAATCCCTGAACTAAATAAATTTATAATCTAATGGGGGATGTCAACAGATAAAAAAAATCTGAAAATTGATAGGCATGATATAGAAAGTCAGGAGAATCAGCCCAAAGCCTAGAAGGTAATAAAGGCATGGTAGTAGTCCTTCTTTTTCCCCCAAAATTTATAACACTTGTTTTTTTAACATTATTTTTAATTGAATTCCAAATTTCCTTCTTCCCTCCCATCATTCACCCATTAAGAATGCAAGAAATGTGATATGAATTATACAAGTGAAATCATGCAAAACACATTTCCACATTAGCCATTTTACAAAAAAGAAAAAAGCAAGAAAAATAAAGTGAAAATAATTATTCTTCAATCTGCACTCAGAATTCTATTAGTTCTCTCTTTGGAGGTGGATCGTATTTTTCATCACAAGTCCTTTAAAACTGTCTGGGATCATTGTATTGATCAGAAAAGGTAAGTCATTCACAGTTGCTCATTGTACAGTATTGCTGTTCCTGTCTATTTAGTTCTTTTAGTTCTTCTTACTTCACTTTGTGTCAGTTCATATATATCTTTCCAAGTTTTCCTGAAACCATCCTGCTTGTCATTTCTTATCACACAATAGTATTACATCACAATTATAACCCACAAATTGTTCATCTATTATCCAACTGTTGGGAATTTGGTGGTCCTTAAAAAGGAGGTTTTTGAGGAAGTAGGTAATGAGGGGAGACCACAGGAATGGGGCAGAAGGTATTGTGTGAAATCCAAGGTCAAAGTGAGGTTCCATGATGAAGAGATTTCTATGGCCTGAGGATAGAACAATGAACAAAAATAATTTTTCTTTTTCTTTTTCCTTAATATTTCCTAATATTTGGGAATCATTGTGCAACTGCATACACAGCTGAGAAAAAAAACCTATAATCCCTCCTATTCTCATTCAGTTATCTCCAGAAGTCTATCATATCTAACTTCCTAAAGACTTTATTCATTTTGTTAGATTTATCTAGCTCTGAGTGGAGAAATTTAAGGACCCCTCTAGTGTAATTTTATTGTCTGTTGACCCTCCTATAACTCATTTAACTTTTCCTTTAAGAAATTGAGTACTATGCCGTTTGGTGCATACATATTTATTATTGATAGTACTTCATTGTTTTTGGTGCCTTTTAACAAAATGTGATTTGCAAGCTAATCTCTTTTAATTACATTCACTTTTGCTTTCACTTTGTGAGAGACCATGTTTTCTACCCTGTTTTGTTTCTTTTTTAACTTCATCTGAATTATAATAGATTCTGCTCCAGCCCTTTATTTTAACTCTGTGATACTCTGTTTCTTGTAAACAACATATTGTTGGATTCTGGTTTTCTACTCCATTCAGCTATCTGCTTTTGTTTATGAGGGAATTCATCTCATTCATATTCATATTTATGATTACTAATTACATTTCTCTTCATCCTATTTTCTTCTGTTTATCCTTCTCTCTCTTTTTTTTTATCCTGTCCCTCCTCTAAATTCTGTTTTCCTTCTGATCACTGTCTTATTTGTTTACACCCTGTAGCAGCAAGCACCCTGACACAGCCAGGATGGCCTGCTATCACAGATTCTTAGATCTACTTTTCTAAGAAGAAAGCAACTTGAAAAGGTTCAAAATCTACTTTAATTACATATGCAACAGAGAAAATACAAACAGAGAAATAAGGCCAACAGAGAGGATTTCTGACTGTCCAACCATATGCAATACATGCATCACTGATCAACAGACAGATCCAACTGTCTGACCATTGCATCCATACATACATACATAATTACCAGAGAGAGAAGATCCGACATCTAAGTTCTCAAAGCCAAGGGCTCCTTAATGGCTACCCAGAGTCTCATATAGTACATGAACACTCTTCCAAAGAGTACACCCCAAACAAAATCTCATCACAGTGCGTGTGTGTATGTGTTTATACTTTTCATAGCCAGAGGGCATTATGATCCTGGTGACTCAGTGCCCCATTAGAAATTAACAAAAGTTGTGGACCTTCCTACAAAACAATCCTCTCCTAATAACGTTTCCCTTAATAGGCTCCACTTGGGGCCTATTGAGGGGTGGGGAAGATCTCTAACTCTCAATAACATAAACCCCATTACATTACATACAACCCCTTTCTATGATTTATGGTTTCTCTTGTCCCTTTCTTCCTCCTACCTCCCTATTATATAACTAGATTTCTGTAACAAACTGAGTATATACATATATATATACTTTTCCTACTTTAAGCCAATTAAGGTAAGTGTATCAAACATTGCCCTTTCATCCCCATTTCCCCTATACAATAAAAGCTCATCTTTGAATGCCTTTCTTACATGAGATAATTTTCCCCATTCTTCCTCTCCCTTCCCCTTCCCCCAAGACATCCTTTTTTTTTGCCCATTTTTTTTGTATCAATCTACATAATCAATTCACTTCTACCCTTCTACATATGTAGAATACTCCTAACTGTGCTAGGAAAGAGAGTTAGAAACAACATATATCATTTCTCTATATAGGAATGTAAGCAGTTTAAATTTATGTAGTCCCTTATGATTTCTTTTTCATGTTTAATTTTTTATGCTTCTTTTGTATGTTGCATTTGAAAGTCATATTTTCTTTACAACTCTGCTGTTTTCATCAGGAATACTTGAAAGTCTTCTATTTCAACAAATATACTTTTTCTCCCTTTCCCTTTTCTTTTCTCTTTCTTTTTTTAATTTATTTGTATTCAGTTTTCTACAATCACTTCCATATATCTTAGATTTTTCTCTCCTTCTTTCACCCCTCCTTCCCTGAGACACATACAGTCTTATCCATAAGTAGAGAATATCTATATTCTACACATACATTCTTATTAAATACATTTTTCACCTTAGTCATGTTGCATAGAAGAATTAAAATGAATGGAAGAAACCATGAAAACAAACAAAACATAACACAAGAGAAAATTGTCTGCTTCATTCATCAGTCCAATTCCATGGTTCTTTCTCTGGATGTGGAAAGCATTTTGCCTCAAGAGTTCATTGGGAGTTTTTTAGATCATTGCTTTTCTGTGAAGGGCTAAGTCTGCCAGAAAAATTCCTCACACACTGTGGTTGTTGCAGTGTACAAAGTTCTGGTTCTGCCTCTTTCACTCACCATCAGATCATTTAAGTCCTCCCTGGCCTCTCTGAAGTCTTCTTGTTCATCATTTCTTATAGCACAATAGTATTCCATTACATTCATATGATGGTATATCATATACCATATGGTATCATATACCATATGGTATGGTATATGATATACCATAACTTGTTAAGCCATTCCCTTAATTTCCAATTCTTAGCCACCACAAGGA
>JAQQSK010007092.1:0-14130 GCA_028658325.1 Potorous gilbertii
GCCTGCCATCCCAAGGGAATGGCTGGGGAGGGAGGAATGGGGAGAAGTTGGAACTCAAAGTTTAAGGAACAACTATTGAGTATTATTCCTGCTACTAGGAAATAATAAATACAGGTAATGGGGAATAGAAAGTTATCTGGTCCTACAGGACAAAAGAGAAGATGGGGTAAGGGAAGGGAGGGATGAAAGAAGAGAGGGTAGATTGGTGATATGGGTAATTAGAATGCTCACTATATTGGGGAGGGGGAAGGGGACAAATGGGGAAAAAATTTGGAACCCAAAATTTTGTGAAAATGAATGTAAAAAATTAAATAAATAAATTTATTTAAAAATAAAAAAAATAAAAAAATACAACTGGGAAATAAGAAATACAGGTAATGGGGTATAGAAATTTATCTTGCCCTATAGGACAAAAGAGAAGATGGGGATAAGGGAAGGGAGGGGTGTTAGTAGGGAGGGCACATTGGTGGAAGGAGCAATTAGAATGCTCAGAGTTTTTGGGTGGGGGAGGGGAGCGATGGGGAGAAAATTTGGAACTCAAAATTTTGTGGGAATGAATGTTGAAAACAAAATTAATTAATTAATTAAAAAAAGAACAACTTTTGAGTGAATTCCACTTTGACTATTATGTATCCAAATTAACTATAAGACATGAAAAAGATGCTATCTCCAGCCATGAAAAGAATTGTTTTGATAGAATAATTTTACACACACAATCCCATATGTATGTATATATATGTATTATGTATATACATATATGCATATGTGTATATAACCTATGTCATATATATTATATATAATCTATATAACCTATACATATGTGTGTATATTATGTATATGTGTTTGTATGTGTATAAAAGCTATTTGCATCTTATAATAGCTATCTCCAAGATGAGCGGGGAGGCGGAAAAAGAAATCTGCATGATAAACTCATTATATATTCAAAAGGAATAGCAAGTCATACACAATAGAGCTGCAGTTTCATGTATATATATTTTTATTATACTGTTATGGAAAAGCTTGTTTTATAAAATTAAATTTATTAAATTAAAAATGAAATAAACAAATGTGAAAAGATGTACCAACTGCCTTGCCTTTACAATGGAGAAACTTCAATGCTCCTGATTATGTATTGGTTCTATGACTTGCTTCAGAAACTTATTATCCAATTCCTCCACCTGGCCTAGCAGGCTATGATCAATATGGCTATATTATGAGTTCTATTTCTTCCCTCTCTGATTCTCATCAAAATATTCTTCACTATCCTTATGCTCTTAGATTAAAATATGTCCATATAGGAGCATCGTTTTTAATGTACAATTCTCTACTACTGCCTTTCCTATTTTTTTCTTTTAAATAAGGTGTATGTTCTGACCGTTGCTTTAAAGATGATGATGCTAGCAAAGGAACAGTTTTGAAAGCTTTTATTGGAAGGAAGAGTGCTTCCACAAGTTGGCCATCTCTTCCAGACAAAGCATTCTGAGTTTCAGTACCATAGCATTCAACTCCACTCTGACAATCTGATCACAGAAGCATTCCTTCTTACTTTCTCTGTTTCTCTGTCTGTCTGTCTGTCTCTCTCTCTTTCTTTCTTTTTTTCTCTCTTTCTCACTTTCTCCTTGCTATAACTTATTGTTTTTCTCCATCCCAGAGTTCCTCTAATAAAGCTTCACTATTATAGTTCTCCCTTGAACATTTCTCCAAAACTAAACCTTTTGGACTATATGTATGCAAAGGAGTTGAGCATAGAGAAGCACTCTTCAGCTCATCTCATTGGGCAGGCAATCCAAGGCAAATTATGTTATTTTCTATAACAACTACAACAATACTATAGCTAGAATTTTTGTAGCACTTGAAGACTTACAAAGTCCTTTATATGAACTATCTCTCTCATTTGAGCCTTACAACAACTTTTAAGGTAGGTACTATTACTATCTCCATTTTATAGACGAGGAAACTGAAGCTGAGAGCCTAAGTGACTTGCCCAGAGATATGCAGCTAGTAAGTATCTGAGGCACGATGCAAACTGAGGAATCCCTACTTCCAATTCCAGGCCTTTATCCTAATACTCTCTACTTGCCTATAGAAAAAAAGACCCTATCATCAGACACAGGAATCAATTCTGTTAGATTCCCAAAGCCTTTAGACTCTCCAAGGAGGCACCCTAGGGCTAAACCAGGTCTTCCCTCCTCCTTGACATGTGTCACAGTGCTATGCAGCTATGCAGCTATTTTGAATACCACAATTTTACACCATTTGGTTGCATTTCACTATCTTAGTGATATCTGTGAAATTTTATTTTCCTCTTTGTATTTTCTTCCTTTATTGCATACTCGGTAATATTATATAGAGTCAATGAGTACCATTTCTCTTTTCATTTTCTATTGCCTCCCATGAAATACTAACCTTCTGTGACTGTTTTTCTTCATTTGTCATCTTTTGCAGCTCTCTCATTTACCATCTATCTCTAAAATGGGCATCAGTGAGAAAATTTTAGCCCTAACTCCTTTACATCCCCACCCAATGTCACTATTGCAAACCTTTATTTCTAATTCCATTTTCTTTAAGCTCACTATCTTCTAGTCCAAACCAAATACAATTGCTCAGAACACCATTATTCTTGTCCACTATTTGGGCCACATCATTCTTCTTCTATTGAAAACCTATTACCCTCTACAGGAAGTTTGAATAACTTACACAAACCCTCCATAAACCCAGGCAGTTGATGTTGCCTTTCTGATTTTCTCTACCTACTCACTTTATTTCTTCATTCTCTTTAGTCAAATAAATCACTTACAGCTACTATGATCCACTTATGCCCCAGAAAAGAGGTATTATGATACCAGCAGTGATGGATGACCTTTCAGATCTCTTTTAACTTCAAGATTCTGAGAAATTGTAGCAGTAAGCACTCCAGCATATACAGGAGGGTCTGCTACATGAGTTCTTAGATCTGCTTTTCTAAAAAGAAAGCAACTTTTGAGGGGTCACCAATCACTTTAATCAAACACATATACCAACAGAGAAAATACAAGCAGGACCAACAGACAGGGCTTCCAACTGCCTGACCATAGGCAATACATACATCATTACCAGAGAGAGAAGCACCAACATCTGAGTTGTCAAAGCCAAGGAGCTTCTTAAAATGACTGTCCAGGGTTGCAACTGGCACACAAACCTTCTTCCAAAAACTAATCCCCAAAGCAAAACCTCACCTCAGAGTATATATACTCTTTTCACAGCCAAAGAGCATGATCCATCATGACCCAGTGCCTCACCAGCAATCAACAGAAGGTGTGGGCCCCCAAACAAAACAAGCCTCCCCCAACCAAGCCTCCCTCAATAGAACTGCCTGAGATCGATCGATGGGTGGCGAAGATTTTTACCTCCCATTACAGAAATACACTTCAATTTTGTAAATATCTGACTACTAATTTACAAGGCATAGCTAGGAATTAGAGAGGGCAAAAAACTGAGTAGGACATGGTCTCTGCCACTTTAACTTATATGAAAGTTAAGTCAAATGGACAAATAAACTGTAATATTAGGTAGAACATTGGTTTACCAAATGAAATCTTTCTTCTTACATGACAATGGAACATGACCTCCCAAGACCACCTATAAAAGGAATGAAATTTAGAAAATAAAAAGACTGGTGTTGGTTTACCTCATCTCCCAAAAGTGCTTAGCATGTTCCAAGTAGCACCCCCAAGTATATTGCCTAGAATATAGCAATACTTAATAAATGCTTGTTGATTGATTCAGGTATAGCAGAAAGAACATTGGTCTATGACTCAGGATACATAAGTTTCAGTCCAGCCTCTACCATTAACTAGACATTCTATCTTTGGACAAATCATTTACTATCTCTGAGCTCTACTCTCCTCACCTATAAAATGAGGGCTTTGTATGAGATGACCTTTAATATTCCTTCCAGCTCTAACAGTCTGAGTCTGAGAATTCTTTGTATTAATTAATGGTGTTTTCTATTTGCAAAGAGTTATATGCTACTCCACATGACTCATCTCTTCTGACTCCACAGGGTATAATGATAGAACATCAGGAAACAAAAGGGACAGAAATTCTTTCTCCCAAGCTAATTTTTAATCAGATCTATTCAAATCGTCAGAGGTCACAGCAAATCTGTCTGGTAAGGAATATAGCTAGCTCCCTCCCTGCCCCCAGCCTCAAGTAATACTACACATTCTAGTGAAGGAAAAAAATATAGCCAGTCACTCTGCTCAGAGAACCCCTTCTCATATAAACCCATCAAAAGATGTTTTCTCTGGTTTTGTGTTCAATCAAACAGGTTGATTAGAAAATCAAGCTCTTAATTCCTAGAAATTTGCATATTATCAACTTATTTTTAGAAAAATGAGAGACTTGGAGAAATTATCAGAATGCAAAACACCCATAGGATCTGAAAGCACAAACACATCTTTTAACTAGGTTAGCTAAACAAGGATGGTCCCCTGAGGGGAATACTAACACCAATTCTATTTTGAGTGTTTCTGTGGAACACTGATGATCATGAGTTACATAGACTAGAAATGGCTATTTAGGGACATTTATTTTTCTTAAATATTTGCAGGATATTTTATGGGATGCATTGAATCTGTAGAAAGAAAAAGTGTTTTTATGAGCTTTAAGTAGAAAGGAAAATAGTCATCAATGTAGTATTCTATTTATACTTCTGTAACACTTTAAACACAGTCTTTTCTTATTCATTGGTTTAAAATATAGGTTAGATTAGACAGGGAACCAGAAATTTGATAAAGAGAAAATATTAGGAGCTCTGACTTCTAACACCAGTTTTGCCATTGTTTTGCTATTTTAAGTGATATATCTACTTGGCAAATTAGCCCATGTCTGTATTATTCAGTTTCTAAAATGGAGATAACGTCAATGGTATCGAATACCGTGAAAATCAACTTTTTAATCAGTTGGCAAATAAGGAATCCATTTGTCTCCTTCAGGTTGGCTTTTCTGTACCCATTCCTTTTGTGTATCCTTTGAATCTAATTAATTTACTATTTAATATTTAGGACTATATTGATAATTCATAAAGTGTTGCTGAAATGTGTCTCAACTTCAAAAGAATTGCTTTGCAGTCAAATATATGCCATATAGAATACAAATATTTGTGTGTATACATATATATATGCATAAATATATGCATATAATTAATGAGTCAGTGGAGCTAGAAGTTAAGCTCTGGTGTAATTTAATCTATAGAAAGTACTTCAGTGGCATAAAAAAAAAGATTAAAGTGAAGTCAAAAAGTAGATGATGAATAGGGTATCAAAGGATGATGAATATTGCATTAGAAGTTGCCAGTAGTTGGGCTCAAAGTCAGAGAGATGGATGTATAGGGATCAGCTATATGGAAACAAGGATGCTGGTGGCAAAGGAGATGAATAAAGGAATAAAGAAACACATTGCAGCTCTACTCCACCCATACCTGCCATCCTAAGAAAGAATGACTAGTTAAATGAGAATGCTATTGTCATGTGTCTCACCTCACACCCTTCACATCCAAATTCCATTTGTTTTTTAGCAAACAATAATTATTTCTTCTACTTCTTTTCCTCTTACTTCTCAAACACTTAGGATCTGATTTTTGATGTCTCATCTCAATTGAAACTGTTCCCTAGTAGACAATCAATATTGTCTTAATTGCTAAACCAAATAACCTTTCCTCAGTACATCCATCTTCCAAATTAATTTAGTTATTATTTTTTCCAACTCAGTAAAATAATTTTTGATAATTTAATTGGTATGGCATTGAATAAATAGATTAATTTAGGTAAAATTGTCATTTTTGTTATATTGGTCTTATCTACCCATAAACAATAATTCTCCAATTATTTAAATATGATCTTATTGGTATAAAAAGTTTCTATAATTTTTTTGCTGGATCATCACACACTTTCCACCATCAATCATAGTCTCACAAGAATCTGTGCTAGGTCCTTTTCTGTTCTCTATCCTCTCTCACTGATGTCGTCTATTCTCAGATGTTCAACTACATCTTTGGATATGACTCACAGATCTATATATCCAGTCCAAATATCTCTTCATATAACAGTTCTGTCTCTCTAATTACCTACTGGAAATCTCCCACTAGGTGTTCCATAGTCATCTCAAATTTAATATGTCCAAAATGAAATTTATCATGTGCCATAAGCCCTTAAATATAGAATGTAAGTTCCTTCAAGGGAGAGATAGATTTTCATTTCTCCTTGTTGTTCCCATGACCTCGCAGCTGTTTAATCAATATTTTTGTTTTGACTTTCACTGGATTGGAAGCCATAAATCAGTCAACAAAGCATTTATTAAGCACATATTTTGTGTAAGGCACTATCTGAATACTAAAGATACAAAGTCAGTCAGCTAGTCCATAAACATTTATTCAGCACCTACTGTGTGTCAGACACTCTGCTAAGCACTGGGGATTAAAAAAAAAGACAAGAGACAAACACTTGTGTTTAAGGAATGTATAGTTTAATTGGGAAGACAACATGAAAACAAATATGTGCAAAGAAAATGTATACAGGATAAATTGGAGATAATCAAGAGAAGGAAGACATAACAATTAAATAGGATCAGAAAATGTCCCTCATAGAAGATGGGGTTTTAGTTGTGACTTGATGGAAGCCAGGGAAGTCAGAAGGCAAAAATGAGGAAAAAGTATTATGGGCATGGGAGCCATCAAGTGAAATTCTCAGAATATGAACATGGATTGTCTTGTGAGAGAAACAGCAAGGATCTAGTGATGCTGACTTGTAAAGTAGATGAAGGTAGGGTTGGGGAGTAGGAAGAGAAATAAGGTGGAAGAAGACTGGAAAGATAGGAGTACTTTAAAAGGTTTTGAATGATAAACAGATTTTTTATTTGATCCTAGAAGTGATAGGAGGGTAGGTGACATGTCAGATCTGGACTTTAGGAAGAACAACTTTGTCCATTGAGTGGAGGAGGAATGGGAGTGAAGAGAGATCTGGGGCAAGATGATCTACCAGCATGTTATTGAGGTGTTAGCATAAGGTGATAAGGATTTTCACTTAGGATAGTGGCAATGTCAGGAGAAAAGGGATTATATCTGAAAGATGTCACAGGCAGGACTCAGAGATTAGATACTGGGGGCAGAAGAGTGAGAGTAAAGAATTGAGGATGATCCCTAGGTTGTGAGCCTGGGTGACTGGTTAGTGGTGCCTTCAACAGTAATAGGGAAGTTTGGAATCATTAATCCCTGCTCTCAAGGAATTTATATTCCCTCAGAGGAGACATTATACATATAAGTATATCACAAACAAATGCAAAATAAATGCAGGGCAGTTAGGGAGAGAGGGTACTACAACTGGGGAAAATAAGGAAAACCTTTGCTTAAACCATGTTGACTGAGCTGTCTTGAAAAAAGTGAGCAATTTCAAGATGTGGGAACGAGGAGGGAGTGATTCTAAGCATGGAAGACAGCTATTACAAGTCTTTTCATGTTTTCATAAATTAAAAATAAAATTTTTTTTAAAGATGGCTAGTACCAAGACACAGAGACAGAAGATGAAGCAACATCTATAAAGACCAAAGATCAATGTGGATGAAAAGTAAAGTGCAGGAAGGGAAGTAATATATAATAAGAACATAAAGATAGATTGAGAATTGATGTGAAGGGGTCTAAAAGACAATGACAGTTTATCTTAGAAATAATAAGATACCCAGGAGTCTACTGAGTAGAGAAGTGACACCGTTAGACCCGGTTTAAGAAAAATCACTTTAGCACATGTGCAAATTGGAGTGAAGATTGGAGTGAAGAGAGACTTGAGACAGGAAAACCAAGTAGGACATTGCAATTATCCAGGCAAGAGGTGATGAGACCCTGAACTAGGGTTGTAGCTGCATAAATGTAGAGAAGATGCTGTAGAAGTTTTTCATAAGGAAGGCATGATGTGCCAACCAAATGGGTATGAGTGGTGAAAGAGAGTAAGGAGCTGAAGATAACACTGAGACAATAAATCTGAAAATCTAGAGCAGATGTGCCCTCAGCAAAGAGAGCTGCCAGATGATGTATGATCTTCCCAGGTCTCTGTTGCCCTGTCCTCTCCCTTGAAGCCTGCATTCTTGCCTCTTGCTTCATGTGCAAAATTTCCTGGTTGGCGTTCTGTAACTCCCCCTACTCTCCCCAAAAAATCAGTTAAATAACAGTGAGAAGTCCAAAAAAGGAATAAGGTCAGAAAGAATCTCTCCTTGGTTATTTCAGGAGCTCTAATAATAGATCACATTTACAACACCTTCCTCACAATGCTTATTAACGCTATGAAAATAATTCTCCACTCTAGCTTCACTCCTGATTTCCCACCTAAGAAGCAGGACCAGGTCCTCTGAAGGTTTCCACTTGGATACACTGCATGTTACCTCAAATTCTAAGGGTTTCAATCCAAACTCCCCTTCTTATTGCCCCTATCTACTTCAATGACACTGTTAGTCTTCCGATTCCTCAGACTAAAAGCTTCAAGTCATCTTTAACTCATCTCTCTCTCCTACCACTTAGATCATTTGCTAAGTCTTGCTGAATGTGTGTGTGTGTGTGTGTGTGTGTGTATCTCATCCTTCCTATTGCATTCGTCATAATCCAGGCTGTCATCAACTCATGCACAAATTTTATATTCTCCAACTCATCTCTTTGCCTCCAGTCTTTAATCCCCTTTTGTTCCAAGTAAAATAACATATTTAATGTACTTTGCAAACCTTAAAAATGCTCTATAAATGTCAAGTGTTATTCTTGCTCTTTCATAATACACCTGACATATCACCGCCAAAGTTGTAACTGATTTCATCCATTATCTCCCTGATATTAAAAAAAAAAAACAAATAAACGTGAATGACATTACCTATAGGATAAATTTCAAAGTACTTTTCCCGGATTTCAAAGTTCTACAACAGTCTGACCCCTCTCTGCCTTTCCAAACTATTTCCTATTGCCTTCTTATACCATGGTAACTTTTGCTACAATTATGCTAATCCAGTCGGCATGTCCTGAATAACTTCTGTTCATTCCTGCCTCCACACTTTTGTCCATCTGCCTATTCTCTGTCTTTCAGAATGCTTTCTATCCTTTAAGGCCAAGTTCAAATCACATTTTCTCTCTGAAGCCTCCCCCAGTCACTCCAACCATCAGGGATCCCTGATGATTGGGATGTAAACTCCCTATATGAGATAATACTACATTATCTAGTTTTGTTTTTAACTTTCTCATATCTTTGCTTCCCAATGGATAACAGAAATTCCTCAGGAATAGAGATAATGTCTTATGCTTTTTTGGCATCGATCATAGTTCTTTACAGTGTCCTGCCTACAGTAGGCTCAAAAATTTTGAGTAAATTAAATTGAGACCTGGCAGAGCAACAGATGCACAGTGAAATAGGTAATACTATACCTGGCAGGCCATAATTGGCTACATCTTATGCCCTGGCCATCTTTATTTATATCTCTTGAGAAAGCTAAGTGACATGATAGATCAAGCACTGGGCCTAGAACTGAAAGCCTGAGTTCAAATGTGATACTAATTCGCTTTCTGACCCTGAGCAAGTCACTCAACCACTATATGCCTCAGTTTCCTCATCTATAAAATGAAGATAATAACCTCCCAGATTTTTGTGAGGATTAAATGAGATATTTGTAAAACACTCAAATGCTTGTTTTCTTCTTTCCTCCCTTTCTTTTCACTGCCATCTGTTGGGTCAAGCGGTTAAGAATTCTTGCAAATGTGATGTGTTCCATCCTTGGTGGTGGAGGGAGGAGGTGGAATAAAGCCCAGGTTTTCACCATCCACCCCCATCTCAAGTCTGCTCTTTGCTCTCTTTCTGTTTTTATGCATCTAGTACAATATTCTGAAACCATGAAATCAAAATAAGTTGATCATAATTAACCACTCACTCTCAAACAAATATAAACAGGTTGAAGTAGCCATATCTAAGAGATATCCATGAAGCAACAAACTGATGTCAACTACAGAATGATAACAAAATCATATCCATTTGCTCTATAAAAAAATAAAATCAAAGTCTCAAATAAAGACCCATCAAGAAGATGTGACTGATGAGGAGATATGACACAATATGACCAGGCTTTTTTTTATCTTTGTTGTTGGTTGTTATTTTAAGTCATGTCTGACTCTTCATGATCCCTTTCTGGGATTTTCTTGGCCAAGATGCTGGAGCAGTTTGTCATTTCCTTCTTCAGCTCATTTTACAAATGCAGAAACTAAAGTAAAAATGGTTAAATGACTTGTCCAGGGTTACCCAGCTAGTAAGTATCTGAGTCTGGATTTGAACTCAGATCTTCCTTGACTACAGGCCTGGCATTCTATCCATTGTGCCATCTAACTGCCCTTTTTCTGATCTATCCACACATATTATTCCAACCAACCAATTAATCAATAAGCATTTCTTAAGCACTATGCTAGGTCCTTGGTTTTTGTCCTTTGTCCTTTATTCATGAAGAAGACCAAAATGACATCACTATGCTAGAATCAAGTCTCAGTGTGTCCAGCTGTGGCTCATCAGACCAATATGAGCTCAAAATACTCTACCACAGGTCAGGCATAAATAGTCCATGTTAACATTTGGGGTGGATACTCCAAATTTGAGTAGCCTGTGTTTCCTTCGAGCTTTTCCAATTCTGCTTTGCTCCTAGAACACAGCACCTTCTCTGCTGTGGGTACACTATACTGTATGGTCCTGTCCAGTGTCTTCCATATCACACAATCAATTCCAAAGTTCTTAAGAGGGACCTTAAGAGTGTCCTTGTATTACTTCTTCTCACCACCATGTGAACGTTTGTCCTGTGTGAGTTGTTCATTGTTTGAATGTTAAGAATGCTAGGTCATAAGGATAGAAGGTGTATGTGTGTGTGTGTGTGTGTGTGTGTGTGTGTGTGTGTGTGTGTGTGTGTGTACAGTGTTTGTACAGTGGAATATTTTAAAAATATAAAGAGAATAAATATTAGGTACTTGAATACAAGGCAGATAGGCAGTGTCATCTTAGGTGGCTTCTAGTTTCTCTCCCAATCATAAATGGTGCTGCCATAAAAAAAAAAAAACCTTACGTGGCTTTTGTCTTAGAACACAATCAAGGCATATTTTCAACATTGGAATTACTGGGTCAAAGGCATAACTATTTTTTTAATTTCCCTGCATACTACTTGATTGCTTCCCACCAAGATGTGCAATTCTGGTGGCAATAAATAAGTACATCTGTTTTTCCACAAATTCCTCAGCATTAAATTTCATAATTTTAAATTATTTTAGCCTACTGGCTGGCCCATTTTGTCCAGTAACCCTCTCTTCCTTCCTCATTTCTTGGGATTGAGGGTGGGGGGAACTGACCTAGTCTTCCCTGAATGTAACTGGCAATTGACTTCAGGGCATGCATATTCTAAGTTATTAGAGTCTACCATTATTTATAACCTGGAAAGAGAACAAATTGCTGTTGATTGACCACCTTCTCTATTCATATAATCTAAAGATCTGAACCACCATCTCAGTTCTCCCACCTGTAACACTGTCTCCTCCTCCTTTGACTCTTTCTTCTCATTCTTCTTTCAAAGACCTTGTTGTAGAAAGTCATACTTCAATAACTCCTTCTAATTCTTTCTACCTTTAGTGACCTATGAATGACAGACTGATAGCTCTTAGGCTTGTGGTCTTTTCACTTAGAATGGAGGCTATATCATTTCCACCTTTATATAACATTTAAGATTTACAAAATGCTGTTCTCAAAACTCTGTTGCATTAGATAGTTCTAGCACCAGTGCTAGGTAGATGTTCATCCTTTCTCTTTCTTGATATCTCATAAAGTCATTAGCTTCTACTTGTCCAATTCTAAATTTTAAAGAAATTATTTTCTTCAGTGAGCTTTTGTACCTCTTTCACCATTTGGCCAATTCTGCTCAATATTGTGTTATCCTGACTGTGACTCCACAATACTTCAATTATTTCTTTCAGATTGCTATAGAGTTTTTTCCTTGATCTGGGAGATATGGAACTTGGCTATAATATTCCTTGTAGTTTTTATTTTGGAATCTCTTTCTGGAGGAGATTGGTGGGTTCTTTCAATTTTACCCTCTGTTTCCAGAATATGAAGGCAGTTTTCCTTGATAATTTTTTGAAAGATGATATCTAAGCTCTACTTTTGATCATGGTTTTCAGGCAGTCCAATAATTTTTAAATTATTTGTCCTAGATCTCTTTTTCAGGTTAGTTGTTTTTCCAAAGAAATATTTCTCATGGACTTCCATTTTTTCACTCTTTTGATTTTGTTTTATTGTTTGTTGATTTCTCTAAAATCATTAGCTTCCATTTAATCCATTCTAATTTTTAAAGAATTATTTTCTTCAGTGAGTTTTTGTATCTCCTTTTCCATTTGGTCAATTCTATTTTTTAAGGAGTGTTTTCCTTCAGTGAATTTTTGTGCCTGTTTCTCCGTTTGTCCAATTCTGCTTTGCAAGACATTCTTCTCATTGGCTTTTTGTACCTCTTTTACCAATTGACTTATTCTTTTATTTAAGGAGTTATTTTCTTCAGTATTTTTTGTGACTCCTTTACCAAGATGTTGACTCTTTTTTTCATGATTTTCTTGTATCCCTCTCATTTCTTTTTCCAATTTATCTTCTACTTCTCTTATTTGATTTTGAAAATCCTTTTTGAGCTCTTCCATGGACTGAGACCAATTCACAATTTTCTTGTAGGTTTTGGATTTTGGAGCTTGGACTTTGTTATTTTCTTCTGAGTGTATGTGTGTGTTTTGATCTTCCTTGTTACCATAGTAACTTTCTATGCTCAGAATTATTTTCTGTTATCTACTCATTTTTCCAGGTAATTTCTTGACTTTTAATTCTTTGCTAAAATGGGGCTCTGCTTCCAGGATAGAGGGCACACTATCTCAAGCTTCAAGGTTGTGTGCAGTTGTTTTCAAAGATATTTCCAAAGATACTTCCATTCTCCCAAAGTGGTGTGATCTAAGGAGAAGTGCTTACTATTCTCCTGGCTTATTCTCTGCTCTGTGAGTAACCATTCTTTTTTGGCCTTGAAACTGTGAGGATGGTCCCCTTTCCACTGTGACCACAAGATCTGATGTGCTAGTGCTTCTCCTTGCCCTGGGATTGCCACCCAGGACTGTGACTCAGATCTGGTATGGACAAAATAACAGAGTCTTTTCCCTAGTGCCAGCAAAGAGACCTCTATCATCTCCTGATCAATTGTTTGACCCCCTTGCCTTCTGTGGGATAACAGCTCCAGAAGCACCTGCTGCTGATTCAGTGGCTCCCAAGGCCTGCCCTTGGTTTATGGGGCCTAATCTATGCTATTATAGCCTGAGCTGAATTGCATTCTACTCTCACCACTATGCAACAGACCTTTCCTGCCAACCTTCTAAATTGTCTTTGTCTGGAAAATTATTTCATCCTGCCCTTTGATTTGCTCAACCACTCTAGGAATGGTTTTATGGCATTACTTAAAGTGTTTAGAAGAGTTTGGGGGAGAACTCAAGCAAGTCTCTGCCTTTTCTCTACCATTTTGATAATGTTGCTATTTTTACCATTTTCATGATTTTCTTGCATCACTCTCATTTCTCTTCCCAATTTTTCCTCTACTTCTCTTACTTCATTTTTGAAATACATTCTAGCTCTTCTATGGCCTGAGGCCAATTCCAAGTTTTCTTTGAGGCTTTGGATATAGGAGTTTTGACTTTGTTGTCTCCTGAGCTTTCGTTTTGATCTTCTCTGTCACCATAATAACTTTCTATAGTCAGAATCTTCTTCCGCTGTTTGCTCATGTTTCCAGCTTACTTCTTGACTTTTAACTCTATGCTACCATGGGGCTCTGCTTCTGCAGTGGAGAGGTCAGTCTCTCAAGCTGAAGGTTTTTTGTGCAGCTGTTTTCAGAAATAATTCTGGGATCTCTAAGTTTTCAGTTCTTCAGGGTGGTGTGATCTAGGGAAAGGTATGTTTACCACTCTACTGGTTTGTGCTCTGGTCTGCAAGTGACTTCTTTTCCTCCCTGGAACTGTAAGAAAGAACCAAGATCCCATAAGGCCACAGGCTCTGGTGTACTAGTGCTCGTCTTTGATTAGGACTATGA
>JAQQSK010007093.1:0-14130 GCA_028658325.1 Potorous gilbertii
GGATGATAGAAGAGAGGGCAGATTGGCGATATGGGTAATTAGAATGTCCAGTGTATCGGAAAGGGGGGAGGGGACAAATGGGGAGAAAATTTTGGAACCCAAAATCTTGTGAAAATGAATGTAAAAAGTTAAATAAATTTATTAAAAAAAATAAATAAAAATTGTTTTGTACATGCAACTGGGAAATAAGACATAGAGGCAAATGGATATAGAAATCTATCTTTCCCTGAAAGAAAATAGAGTGGAAAGGGATAAGAAAATTTGGGGGGGGGGTGTAATGATAGAAGTGAGGTCATATTAGGGCAAAGGGTAGTCAGAATGCATGCCATCTTTGTGGGGGAGAGATGGGGAGAAAATTTCGAACTCAAAATCTTGGGTAAGATAATGTTGTAAACTAAAAATGAATTTAAGAGAGAGAGAGAGAGAGAGAGACAGAGAGAGACAGAGAGAGAGAGACAGAGAGAGACAGAGACAGAGAGACAAAGAGACAGAGGGGGAGAGCAAGAGTGAGAGACAGACAGAGAGATAGAGAGAGAGAGAGAGAGAGGGGGGAGAGAAAGAGAGAGACAGACAGAGAGAGACAGACAGAGACAGAGAGACCGAGACAGGGAGGGATGGAGACAGAGACTGAGAGGCAGAGATCAATGACAATCACAAAATGAAGAACATTTTTTTTCCTGAAGCAATGTGAATATTTTGAGTCTGTGATCTAATAAGCATGATGCTACGACTGAAGATTTGTTTAAGAAATATAAAGCTGATGGCAAAACTATTCAAAATTATGTTTGTATGGTTTCTAAAATGTTTGTATTTTTGGTTAGATTTGGAATAGCATAATTAGTTTTATGGAATGATAGGAGGGGGCAGATCAAAAATAAAATCTTCAAAATATCAGAGAGAACCCACTTTATTAGTTATGTTAAGATTGTTTCATTAGTTATTGTTATTTTATTCTATGTCATTGATTTCACTAGTGTAAGAAATTGCTCTTGAGAAAATTTTCTCTACAAATCCAGATTAGCAACTACTTTGTGATTTATGGTTTTAGAAATTAACCTGGGAAAATGGAGAGATTAATTCAAGTCCGGGACCACAAAGTTATATTGTGAGTAGATCTTGAGACAGTATTTCTAGCTCTTCTTAGATCTCTATCCATTATGACATTTTACTTATTTACAAACATTACTTCTAAATTTCATAAGCATTAATTTATTCAAAAATATTTAATACTTTCCCTTATCAGCCAAAATCTATCAAAGACTATAATTTACACATAGGTCATGGAACGTGGAGGATATCTGGAGAGTGTTGGAAGAGTTATTTAAACAATGTCTATTTTAGTTATGAGAAGCATGTACAATTTAATGGATACAAATTCTACAAAAATGTACTGTAGAAAAAAAGACATAAATGAGAGAATTTAAGGGAGACTCCAATAGCTTTCATCAAAGTTGAAGAAAGGTATGTTTAACTCGATACCTAGGACAAAGTAAAAACTTTGATTAAATACTTGTTGTCTTCCTGTTGCTTTGAAGGACTGGAAAAAAGGATTGTATGTTTTGTTTTAGTTTTTTCTCCAGTATGATCCTAGAGGGTCTATCTAGGAGCAATGGATAGAAGTGGTAAAAAGGGAAAAGTATTTGGACTTCTTGTAAAGCAAAAGAGCACCAGTATCAACAACAAAATATCCTTAAGATTTAAAATATACCAAAGTAGAATGGATAAACTCAGGACATAATGTTACTATTTCAATTCTACTTTATAGAATTTTTCAAATACAAATTGGAATTTAAGATCTATCAAGTCCTTTCCAGCTTATTGGATTTTAAGATTCTCTGACATCCTTTTCAATCATTGAAATAATAAAGTTTACCATGAAGATATATGATGCTAAATTAACCAGTATGTACCATACATTTGTTAAAAGATAGTCTGTATTCATTGTCACAAATATGAAAAGGAAAACAAATAGATATTATTTGGACAATTAATGTTTATGCTTTAAATTAACCTCAGAGTCCTAAACAAATACAAGAAAATATAGTTGTAATACATCATAAGTAGAAACAGCTACATAGCACAATGAATAGAACTCTGGGCCTGAAGGTAGGAAGATCTGAAGTCAAAAGTGGAATCATTCACTTACTAGCTGTGGGACTCTGGACAAGTCCCTTCACCTCTGTTTGTCTCGTTTACCTGAACTATAAAATGTTACTAATTACAGCCTTTTCAAACACATGTTGTGAGAATGAAATAAGATGTCTGTCAATTTCCCAGCAAATGTCTGGCACATAGTAAATGCTTAGTAAATACTTGTTTCCTTTCAATCCAGTGGAATTTAGCCTTTTGCCTGGACAAAATACAACAATCAAATCTTGGAAATGTAACTCAAGACTTAATGGTTATTTGCATAAGGATCTTCATACTGGTTGATATTGATTATTAAATATTCCTCATGCCTAAATGAAGTAGTAAGGCAGAGTTGATGGGACCTTAGTGGAGAAGAAATCTTGACCTTCATGCTTTAAACTTCAAGAGACAAAATACACAGCTTCAGACTCTCTTCATAGATATGTGTCTGAAGGGAGAAAAAGTCTTTTGGAAGAAAATACTATGTTGAAGAGGTAATACCTTTCTCCTGCACCACACTTAATTACACAAAAGTCTTCAGAAAATTTCCAGTACGATATTTTCTCTTTCACTTGGTGGAATTCACTCTCAATGAAAGAAAGACTTTCAGATCTCATCCATGGAGAAATTTTTCCAAGCCTTTCCTGGTAAAAAGTGCTTTTAAAAGTGTAGAAAAATAGAGGAATTATTGAGTTGCTGGCATCTTTAAATGAAGGCTTTTCCCCAGAGTTCTGCCATAGTCATTTACTAAACTTTAAAATTTTAGAGAAGTGACAGGATTTTAATCACCTCTTTTGCAATTGCCTCTAGAAGCTGGAGAATATAAATATCTTGAGTGCCATCAAATCCTAATTTTTTAATTTGGAGTTTTTTTTAAGCAACAGAGAAGGCAAATAAGAAATTTGATTAGTTACAAAGAAATCCAAAATATCAATAAAATATCAGTATGCTTTATCTTTATAAAATATCAATGTCATATATATATGTATATATATGCTTGTTTGTGTGTATATATGTACATGTATGTATATATACAAACACACATACCTATACATATACATCAAGCTGAACAAGATCTCTGGGTGTGAATATGTTTATATGTATTAAATATACATGTCTCTGTATATGTATATATACATGTTTTTTGTTTAGTCATTTCAGTCATCCCTGACTCTATGTGATCACATTTGGGGTTCTCTTTGGAAAGATACTGGAATGATTTAGAATTTCCTTCTCCAGCCCATTTTATAAAGAACTGAGGCAAAAAAGGATAAATGAATTGTCCAGCATCATAAAGCTGGCAAGTGTCTGAGACAGAATTTGAACTCATGAAAGTGAATCTTCCTGACTCCAGGCTGGCATTCTATCCACCGTTCCACCTAGCTGTATGTGTGTATAAGTATAGATATGTATATGTACATATATATATATGTATATATATATATATACATATATATATATGTATGCATATATTGATACGTATAGGCGTGTATATATATATTGTATATACTTGCATATCTGTTTGCATATGTATGTGTATGTATATATGTATGATTATAGGATAGGTTACAAAAAAATGCCAGCATTTTTGAAGTGCTGGAAAAGTAAATTGCATGGTGACTACTTAAAAACATCATTCATTTGAAAAGATAATTCTAATAGCTATTTTTAAAAAGAATGATTATAGTTTACCTCCAAAATAGTTTGATGTCAAATTCAGTTTCCTTTTGTTTAAAAATCTAATTCTTCATCTTAAAAATCAAACATTTGGGATGTTAAATTTTTATTGGTATCTGACAGTTTTGATAACTGTATTATTTCTTAGAAGAAGAAAGTGGTAGTGTAGGTGTTAAAATTTCTGATGTTCTCATATGATTCTAAGTCTATCTCATTTTGACAGATATGTAATTATCATTGCAAAGTTTATGCCTCAATTAACAAAGGTGGGCTTGAGTTAAATATCAAATCAAAGTTTTGGAGATTAATTCAATATTTCCTTAAAGAAGGTAATCTAAATGTTTAAATCTTTCATTATTATATTTTGATACCTCAACACAAAAAGAACAATTTTAATAAAAATAAGGCCAGTAAAGCACTGATAAATATATTTTGAATAGAATAACCAAAAATTATGTTTCTTTAAATACTCATTTTCCAGTTTAACATAAAAATGAAGTCTCAGCTGCCATGCCTCTTTAGAGAAAATTAGCTCTTTTAAGGTTTAGATTCCTTCAGTCTTACATGTCATTCCATTTGACATCTTTGCATTTTCATATACTGATTGACTAGGAAAATAACCCCAGTTGTAGTCAAATAACATTACTTGAATGACAATTTTCTAAACAACTCTGGCATTAGATTATTGGTACAGAGTTAATACGAATTTCAGAAGACATATAGTCAACTTCCTTCACTTTAATTTATTATTTTAATAATTTTATTTATTTTTGGTATTCTAAAATCACTACCATATAACTTAGATTTTCCCCCTACCTCCCTCTCCCTCTCTAAGACAGCATACAATTCTATATAGGTTCACACATATATTACTGTTAAATACATTTTTACTATAACCATGCTGTATAGAAGAGTTATAATGAATGGGAGAAATCATGTAACATAATAAAACGCAATACTCAAAAAAAAATTATCTGCTATATTCTGCGATTGAATTCCACAGTTCTTACTCTGGGTGGTGAAGGTATTTTACCTTAAAAGACCATTTTGAATTTTTTTAAGTCCTTGCATTGCCAAGAACATTCAAATCTACCAGAAAAAGCTTACACATACTGTGATCTTTATTGCGCACAAGGTTCTCCTGGTTCTGCTCCTTTTGCTCAGCATCAGATCATATAAGTCTTTCTAGGCCTCTCTGAAGTCTTTCTGTTCATCATTTCTTATAATACAATAGTATTCCATTATATTCATAAACCATAATTTATTCAGCTGTTCCCCCGTTAATGGGAATCCCCTTGATTTTCAGCTTTTGACTACCAAAAATATGCTGCTATAAATATTTTTGTTCATGTGGGACCCTTTCCCATTTTTATGATCTCTTGAGATGATGGTCCCAGAAGTGATATTACTGGGTCAAAAGGTATGAATAATTTTTGTAGTCCTTTGGGCATAGTTCCATATTGCTCTCCAGAATGGTTGGATAAGCTCACAGCTCCACGAACAATGGGTTATTGTTCCATTTTTCCCACATCCTCTCCAGCATTTATCATCTTCCTGTTCTGTCATGTTTGCCAATCTGATAGGTGTGATGTGATACCTCAGAGGTGTTTGGATTTGCATCTCTCTAATCAGAAGTGATCCAGAGCATTTTTTCATATGACTATAGACATATTAACTTTCTTCCTCTGAAAATTGTCTATTCATAGCCTTTGATCATTTATCATTTAGAAAATGACGTGTATTTTTTTTATATTTGAGTCAGTTTTCTCTGTGTTCTATAAATGAGACCTTTCTCACAAACATTAGCTTTAAAAATTCTTTCCCAGTTTTCTATATCCCTCTGAATCTCGGTTGCATTGAGAGTGGTTGTGCAAAAAGTTTTCAGTTTAATGTAACCAAAATTATCCATTTTGTACTTCATAATGCTTTCTATCTCTTCTTTATTCAAAAATTCTTCCCTTTTCCATAAATATAATCCACTATTCCTTTCTCCACCAATTTATCCATAGTATGAATCTTTATACCTAGACCATGTACCCATTTAGAGTTTACATCTTGGGTTCATCAAACATTAGATTGCTATGTTAATTGTCTACTGTGACTTGAGTATATAGCACATTTCACTTGTCTACTCTTCTGCTTCTATAGTAGCAGGTGGTTTTAAGAATTACCACATACAATTTAAGATCTAGTAGTGCTAGGCTGCTTTCCCCAGCATTTCTTTTCATTAATCCCCTTGATATTTTGGACCTTTTACTCTTCCAGATGAATTTTGACACGATTTTTTCCAACTCTAGAAAATAATTATCTGATAGTTTAATTAGTATGGCACCAAATAAGTAAATTAATTTAGGTAAAATGGTCATTTTGATTATATTGGCTCGGCCTACCCAGAAGGGAATGATGTTTTTCCACTTACTTAGATCTGACTATTTGTGCGAAAAATGTGTTGTAATTGGGTTCATGTAGTCCCTGGGTTTGATTTGGCAGGTGACCTCCTAAATATTTTATAGTGCCTACCCTAACTTTAAATGGGATTTCTCTTTCTATCTCTTGCTGTTGGACTTTGTTCTTAATGTATAGAAATGCAGACGATTTGTGTGGGTTTATTTTGTAACCTGCAATTTTGCCAAAATTTTGTATTATTTCAAGCATTTTTTTCCTTGAATCTCTGGGATTTTCTAAGTATATCATCATATTATATGCAAAGGGTGATACTTTAATTTCATCTTTGATTATTTAAATTCCTTCAATTTTGTTAGCTTGTCTAATTACTGTAGATAATATTTCTAGAATCATACTGAAAAATAATATTGATAATGGACATCCTTCTTTCACCCCCAATCTTACTGGAAATGAATCTATCCTATCTCCATTGCATATGATGCTTGTTGAAGGTTTTAGGTAGATACTACTTCTTATATTGTGGAAAGCTCCCTTTATTCCTATGCTCTCCATTGTTTTTAATAAGAATGGGTGCTGTATTTTGTCAAAAGATTTTTCTGCATCTATTGAGATAATAATGTAGTTTTGGTCAGTTTTGGTTTGATAGCAAATAGCACTGATAATGCTAATAGTTTTCCTAATGTTGAACCAGTCCTGCATTCCTGGTATGAATCCTACCTGATCATAATGTATTATTTCCCTGATAAGTTGCAGTATATGTTTTTCTAAAATCTTTTATAAAGTTTTTGCTTCTAAATTCATTAGAGAATTTGGTCTATAATTTTTGTTCTCTGTTTTGTTTCTTCCAGGTTTAGGTATCAAAACCATATTTGTATCATAGAAAGAATTTTGAGAGTACTTCTTCTTCCCCAGTTTTCCAAAATAGTTTATATAATATTGGAGTCAACTGTTCTGTAAATGTTTGATAGAAGTAACTTGCAAATCCATATCACCCAGGAGGTTTTTACCTGGGGAGTTCATTGAAGGCTTGTTCAATTTCTTTTTCTGAGATGGGGTTGTTTAAGTATTTAACTTCCTCTTCTGTTAATCTGCGCAATCGATATTTTTTTTAAAAGTACTCTTCTACCTCATTAAGATTGTCAAATTTGTGGGCATAAAGTTGGGCAATATAATTTCTAATTATTATTTTAATTTCCTCTTCATTGGAGGTGAGTTCACTCCTTTAATATTTTATTTTGGTGATTTGATTTTCTTCTTTAATGTTTCAATCAAATTGACCAAAAGTTTATCAATTTTATAAATTTTTTTTGTAAAACCAATCATTAGTTTTATTTATTTCTTCAATAGTTTACTTAATTTCAATTTTATTGATATCTGCTTTTGTTTTCAGTATTTCTAATTTGGTATTTACTTGGGGATTTTCAATTTGTTCTTTTTCTAGCCTTCTCAGCTGCAAGTCCACGTCATTAGTCTCCTCTTTCTCTATTTTATTCACATAGGCATTCAAAGATATGAAACTTCCCCTAAGAACTGCTTTTGCAGTATGCCCTAAGATTTTGTAGGTTGTCTCACTATTGTCATTCTCTTGAATGAAGTTGTTGATTGTTTCTATGAGTTGTTATTTTACCAACCCCTTATTTAGGATTAGATTATTTAGTTTCCAGTTAATTTTTGGCTATATTTCCATGGTCTTTTATTGCATATAATTTTTATTGCATTATGATCTGAATAGAATGTGTTTACTCTCTCTGCCTTTTTGCACTGAATTGTGAGGTTTTTGTGCCCTGGAATATGGTCAATTTTTGTGTAAGTGCCATGGACCGCTGAGATAAAGGTATATTCCTTTCTATTCCCATTCAGTTTTCTCCAGAGATCTATCATATCTCTCTTATCCAAAGTTTTATTCCCCTCCTTAACTTCTTTCTTGTTTATTTTCAGGTTAGATTTATAAAGTTCAGGCTAGATTTATAAAGTTCAGAGAGGTGGAGGTTGAGGTACCCCACGAGTATTGTTTTGCTGTCTATTTCTTCCTGCCACTCCCCAACCTCTCCTCTAAGAATTTGGATGACATATCACTTGGAGCATGCATGTTTAGTAATGACATTGATTTATTGTCTATGGTGTCTTTTGGTGGGATATAGTTTCCTTCCTTATTTATTTTGGTTTGATCTATTTCTGCTTTTTGCTTTGCCTGAGATTAGGATTGCTACCCTTTTGTTACATCCACTGAAGCCCAATAAATTGTACTCCAACCCTGTGTGTATCCTCCCATTTCAAATACGTTTCTTGTACACCACATATTGTTGTATTATAGCTTTTAATCCATTCTATTTTCCATCTCCATTTTATGGGAGAGTTCATTCCATTCACATTCACAGTTATGATTACAATTTGTGTCTTTCCCTACATTCTCTTTCCCACTGTTTGTGTTTTTAGTTCTCTCTTCCCCATTTCCCTCCTCAATAGAGTTTTTACTTTTGACCATCACCTCCTTCAGCCTCCCCTTCCTTCTTTTAGGCTCCCTCCCTTTTACTCACTTTTACCCTTACTACTTCTTCCCCCACTTTTAGCTTTCCATCCCCTTTCTTTGCCCTTCCCCTCTTATTTCCTATAGAGCTAGTTAGATTTACATACTTAATTAAGTTTATTTTTCCCCCTTGAGAAAAATAAGATGAGAGTATCTCTCAAACAAAGCTCCTCTCCCTCCCTTCTTTCCCTGTAGTATAATATAATTTTGTACTTCTTCCTATAATATAAGTTATCATTTTCTGCTTCCTCCATTTTATATCTCCTTTTATAATCGCTTTCTCATGACTGAATGACATTTTTATCATCATGTCATGTACTTTATACTTGGTCCCTCTATCTATGTATGTCCCTTTTATACTTCATAATAGATGTAAAATTTTCAAGATTAACAAGTATCAACTTCCCTTATATGTAAGGGATGTAAGCAGTTTGCCCAAATTGAGTAACAAGCTTTTCCTTTCCCCTCTTAACTTTTTATTCCTCTCTTCAGACCTGGGTTTGAAGACTTAATTTTCTATCGAGTTTTAGCCTTTTTGTCAGGAAGGTCTGGAAATCCCTTATGTCATTGAATGTCCATCTCCTTGCCTGAAGTGTTATGCTGAACTTTACTGGATAATTGATCCTTGGTTGTAGTCCCAGTACCTTTGCCTTACAAAATATCAGATTCCAATTCCTTCAGTCTTTTAATATAGAAGCTGCAAGGTCCTTTGTGATCCTGATTGTAGCTCCTCAATATTTGAGTGTTTTCTTTCTGGCTACCTGTAGCATTTTCTCTTTCACTTGATAGTTTTGGAATTTGGCAGCAATATTTCTTGGTCTTTTTAGTTTGATCTTCCTTTTGGGAGGTGAACAGGATTCTTTTGATGACTATTTTGCCCCCTAAACCTAGCACTTCTGGGCAGTTTTCCTTGATGATTTCTTGGAAGATATTGTCCAGACATTTTTTTCATCATGGCTTTCTTGTAGGTCAGTAATGCTTAAATTGTGTTTCCTGGATCTATTTTGCAGGTCAGCTGTTTTTCCAATGAGAAATTTTACATTTTCTTCTATCTTTTCATTCTTTAGATTTTGCTTGATGGAGTTTCATGAAGTCATTATCTTCTACCTGTCCAATTCTAATTTCCATCAAATTGTTTTCTTCAGTTAACTTTTGCATCTCCTTTTCCATATGTACAATTATTCTTTTTAAGGAATCCTTTTTTCCATTAAGTTTTTGTACTTCCTTTTCCTTTTGTTCAATTTTCCTTTTTAAAGAACTGTTCTCATCAGTGAATTCTTTTCCACACTTTTAAGTCATTGGCCCTTTTTTTCTTCTATTTCCTTCTTTAGTTGTTCCATGAGAACTCTTTGTGCATGTGAGCAGTTCATAGTGCCTTCTGAAGTTTTAGATTCGGGTACAGTCTCAATGCTGACCTCTTTGGTAATCATATTTTGGTCCTTGTCCCCATAGAAAGATTCTATGATCTTTTCCCTCTTCTTTTGCTTCTTGTTCATGATAGTGAGGCTTTGTTTCTTGTGGTCTCGTTCTTTCAGTTAAAAGCTGGAGAATCTATTGTTGAACTGCTGGTTTGGGAAAGCTAAGGGCAGGTGCCTTTGTTTTTACTTTTTTTTATTTCTTGAAAATTCCTAGGGCTAGCTTTTTAATTGTGGGGAATGGGTGGTCTGGTAAAGGGAGATCTCCTCAGCTGAGCTAGAGAAAAAGCAAGCTCAGTTCATGCCTGGGTACTAGTGCCAGTTTCCACTCCTTCTGTTGGTCTGCTCCTAATGTTGAGACACGCCTGGTTCCTAGTGTGAGTTTCCACACCCTCTGGGGCTCCTCTCCTTCCAGGTGGCCTCCGCCACAGTAAGAGGAATTCTCCTCAGCTATTTTCCTAGTCTCAGGGGCTGCGAGACTGTTTGCACCTTCAGCTATACCTACTGATCCAAGATTTTTATGGGGATATATTTTATGGTTCTTTTGAGGTCAAAAAGGGGAGGAGGAGAGAGCATTTGCAGGTTGCTCCCTCATTTTGGCTCCTGGAAAATCAAATAGGAGACTTACAGAAGTTTAATCTGTGGACCGAATGTCTCAGGAGAAGCTGAAGCTGATACTTTGGGATGAGCAAATGTCACTCACTCAGCTCCACTGGTCTCTGGTCCTGGGCTGTCACACAACCTTTCTACCATGCTGCTGTTGTCCCTCATTTTATAGAAAAGGGAAGTGAGGTCCTGCAACATAAAGCAATTTTCCCAAAATCACAGAGGAATAAGCATCACAAGGTATATTTCAAACAAGTCCCTCTGACTGTTTAAACAATGTGCTTTTCTCTGCACTGTTCTGCTCCCTTAAATTATTATACACATCATTGCTTTGTGTATAAATATTCATGGATAATGATTAGGTATAGAGCTTCATATAGTTTTAAATTAAAAACTCGATTACTGGGTATTTGTAATTGATTCATAATGCAAAGGAGAGATGTAGGCTCTTCCAAAATTTTAATACAATTTTAAGCTATTGAAGCATAAAAAGCTTCAGCTTTATTTTTATTACACTCTAAACTTGTACATGCATTTTATAATCTGTAGATCCATATACATTTTAGTGGAAGAAACTTGGGTCAGATATGGTTTTGCTATAAAGTATACATTGAAAATGCCTTTAGAATCAAATTCCTTCAATTGAAAAATATCAGTTCTATATTCCAATTGGAGATCCAAACATTCATGAGAAAAATACTTGTTTTATACAAATATTAATAAAACATGATCTAAGAATAATCCATAGGGGTGGAGCCAAGATGGTGGAGTAGAAAGATACACATATGCTAGCTCCTAGCCCACAGCCCATAAAATACTTGTAAAGAAGAACTCCCAACAAATTCTGGAACAGCAGAAGGCACATAACAACAGAGTAGAGGAGATTTCTGTTCCAGAGAGCCCTGAAAAACTGACACTAAAGGTATGCAGCACACCAGACCTGGAGCAGAGACCAGCCCTGCCTTGGCCATGTGACACTGAGATGAACAGATGCGAGCAGTCTTCAGGGATAGAATCTCAAGTGGCAGTGCAGGTGCCTCCACCCAAAGGTGTCAAAAGTCAATTAGAGGGCCATTTCAGCTTGCCAAGAAGGGTGTGAGGTGTCTCTATTACTTAGGCCCCTCAGGAGGAAGCAACAGAGGCAGCAATGGACAGGGGGTCCCAAAGCAGGCAGGAGCTCAGATCCATTTTTTAAGGTCTCAGCATAAACCCCCTGAAGGAACTGAGTCTCGTGTGGTTGCCCCACCCCAACCTGAGCACAGGATCGTAATCTCACACTGGATGGCAGCCCCGCCCCTGCAAAAAAGCCCTGAGGCTGCGAAGCAGCATTTGAATCTCAGCCCCTAAGAACTAGCTGGGAGGATCTGGAGGTGAGGCACAGGTGTAGAGAGGAAACTTAGAATTCAAATAACTGACTGGGAAAATGGCCAGAAAAAGAAAAAAAAAATAAGATCATAGAAGGTTACTTTCTAGGTGAATAGATATCTCCTCACTTCCTTTCTGATGAGGAAGAATAATGCTTACCATCAGGGAAAGACATAGAAGTCAAGGTTTCTGTTTTAATGGTCTCAGACCATGGAAGAGCTCAAAAAGAATTTTGAAAATCAAGTTAGACAGGTGGAGGAAAAACTGGGAAGAGAAATGAGAGAGAAGCAAGAAAAGCATGAAAAGCAGGTCGACACTTTGCTAAAGGAGACCCAAAAAATGCTGAAGAAAATAACACCTTGAAAAATAGGCTAACTCAATTGGTAAAAGAGGTTCAAAAAGTCAATGAGGGGAAGAATGCTTTCAAAAGCAAAATTAGCCAAATGGAAAAAAAGAATATTTTAAAGGGTAATCAGTAGGGTTTAAGAATATGAAGAATATTTTAAAAAGTTGTAATTTTTTTTCAATATGACTCTTGTATTTATTCTTAAAAATAAAATCTTTTCATAACTTTCACTTTGAAAGTCACTGTTATAAAAAATGTAATGATTCAATGGTAATTCTGCTAATATGCTTCTCTTTGTAGCTTGATCCTCATCACTGGATCTCCAGTCAATAAATTGCAACTTGGAAAATACTAGAGAGACTATTCTTCCACCAAAATAACCTTTAAGAATCCATGGTTGCCTTTATATTACAATCAGATTTGGGGAAATTAACTGAGAAAATATAAGCTGATTCTATCCTGCTGTAATTTGTGATGATTTTCAATTAATTTCGATTATTATGAATCTCTGATTTAATGTGAAATATTAAATGTGTCACTATCTCTCTGCCAAAATTTCTCCATCTTTTTCAATGAACTTGATTGAGTGGTGTATGTGTGTGTGTAATCCCACCAACTACCCAGATACTGAAAAGTTTCAAGAGTTAAAAATACTGTCTTTCCATGTAGGAATGTAAACAGTTCAACTTTACTAAGTCCCTTATGACTTCTCTTTGCTGTTTACTTTTTCATGCTTCTTCTCATTCTTGTGTTGGAAAGTCAAATTTTCTTTTCAGCTCTGGTCTTTTCATCAAGAATGCTTGAAAGTCCTCTATTTCACTGAAAGACCATAATTTCCCCTGAAGTATGATACTCAGTTTAGATGGGTAGGTGATACTTGATTTTAGTCCAAGTTCCTTTGACTTCTGGAATATCCTATTCCACGCCCTTCGATCCCTTAATGGAGAAGCTGCTACATCTAGTGTTATCCTGATGGTATTTCCACAATACTGGAATTACTTCTTTCTAGCTTCTTGCAATATTTTCTCCTTGACCTGGGAACTCTGGAATTTGGCCACAATGTTCCTAGGAGCTTCTCTTTTTGGATCTCTTTCAGGTGGGGATTGGTGGATTCCTTGAATACTTATTTTACCTTCTGGTTCTAGAACATCAGGGCAGTTTTCCTTGACAATTTCATGAAAGATGATGTCTAAGCTCTTCTTTGATCATGACTTTCAGGTAGTCCCATAATTTTTAAAATGTCTCTCCTGCGGAGCCAAGATGGCGGAGTAGAAAGACTCACCTAAGCTAGGTCCGAACCCACAGCCCATAGATTTCCTGTAAAAAGAACTCCTGACAAATTCTGGAGCAGTGGAAGCCGCGCAGAAACACAGTGAGGGAGATTTCCGCTGCAGAGAGCCCTGAAGAACCGACCGCAGGGGTGCCCCAGACGGGAGCGGAGCCCTGCCCAGCCGAGCGCTCCCCTCCCCCGCCCCGGCCACGCGGCACTGAGAGGAGCCAGCAGAGCCCAGCGGGCGGCAGGGACCTGAATCTCCGGGCGGCCGCGAAGGTCCCACCACACACAGACACACAGGTCAGTGAGAGAGACGGGCTGAGAGGGGAGCGGGGGATCTCCGGAACTCGGACCCCCTGGGAAGCGGCCGCTGCGGCAGACGCTG
>JAQQSK010007094.1:0-14130 GCA_028658325.1 Potorous gilbertii
AACACTCTTGGGGAGGGACAGGATCAAAAGAGAGAATAGAAACAATGGGGGGCAGGATAGGATGGAGGGAAATATAGTTAGTCTTATACAACACGACTATTACGGAAGTCATTTGCAAAACTACACAGATATGGCCTATATTGAATTGCCTGCCTTCCCAAAGGGAATGGGTGGGGAGGGAGGGATGGGGAGTAGCTGGAACTTAAAGTTTTAGGACCAATTGTTGAGTATTGTTCTTGCTACTAGGAAATAAGAAATACAGGTAATGGGGAATAGAAAGTTATCTGGCCCTACAGGACAAAAGAGAAGATGGGGTAAGGGAAGGGAGGGATGATAGAAGAGAGGGCAGATTGGTGATAGGGTAATTAGAATGTCCAATGTATTGGGGAGCGGGAAGGGGACAAATGGGGAGAAAATTTTGGAACCCAAAATCTTGTGAAAATGAATGTAAAAAGTTAAATAAATTTATTTAAAAAAATGTAGGAGACAAACTACAACTCTGCTACAAAAACGGTAAATTATGTTTAGTCAAGAAATATTCTATTACATTTTTATTCAGATTTCAAAATTATTCTATTTTATATACACTACATGCATTGTCAAGGTAAACTAAAATAACCTACTGACCTTTTTCTAGTACTTTCCATCACAACCGGCTTGCTAAATTAAAATATTGAAGCTATTAGAAGTAAAGCTCCACTTCCTATAACAATGAAACTTGTTGCAAGAAATGAAATCATGGATCCAATCCAAAAAGAACCCAGAAATGGGATGTCCTTTCTACCTTTCTGGACTGGTGAGTGATACAGCTCCCTGCACTTAATTTATCTGTCATGGGAAGCATTGGAAAATGGCCCTTAAAACAACTAAATAACCCTAGAATATGAAGACTCTACATGTATATGTTTGTATGTGTATGTACACACATTAAAAAGATATATATTTTTGTGTTTTTGAACATATTTTCTTGCCAAATACCCTTGCTAAATATTCTCTCTAAAATTATACATGGAGCAGTTTATTTGTACTTTATGTGTGTTTTTTTAGGAGAACATTTTTTTAAAAAACAGTATTTTGGGAGTTAGCCTCCTACTCCATTATACTTTTTTCCGTTCTTAGAGTATCAGAGCTTTTCCTGCAGTGTTTATACATGGAGGCTCCAAATTTAGTATCCTGGTAATATTTTAGGGAGCAGGGGAGGGAGGTGATAAAGAAGTTGATCAGGGCAGGTTAATTTGAGGAGTTTCCCAACCAACCTAATGAGATTAGATAGTATGGCACTTTTTTGGAAGGCATCTAAGGGGGCCTTCCCCTCCCCCAGGTAGGAAAGCATGTCCAACAGCACCCCACCTAAAGGACACTGCCACTGCCGGTAGGATGTCTGGCTGATTGGGACCCACGGAGAACAGACCCTTGTCTGATTAATAATTCTTTTCCTATAACCAATTTTATAGCTTGCCGCTAATTATCTAATCCACAGTTCTTCTTCAGAATTCTGTTCCATTCTCCCTCTCACTGTTTTCCTTTAACCATATCTCATAGTTTATCAGAAAATCAACCAGAAGATAGGTAGGAAAGATACAAATGTCAATCTAGATCAAGTTTTAAAGGTCTAGACAGAAATCCAAATCAACTGATGCCAAATTTTGAAAATTCTAACCAGCCCTACTTTTAAAAGTTGGTAAATTAAAGAAATTAGTATGACTGAGTAATTATTAAGGCAACAGTGGGCAAAATCCTGGTCATGGAGTTATTAGGAAGATGCATGACCATGGCCATAGTCATTTAACTTCGGAGAGCCTCAGATTCATCTATAAAATGGGGACATTTGCCATAAGGCTCAAATGAGATACTACATATAAGCCCATACCAACTAGGTGTTAGAGGAAATAGAGGGGCTGGCCTGGAGACAGGAAGTCTTGAACTCAAATTAGTTCACTGACCTTGAGAAAGTCATTTAACAACTCTGTCTACCTCAGTTTCCTCAACCACCCACTCCCCAGAACTGTTGTTAGGATCGAATGAAATACTGCAAGTTAAAAATGTTTGTTTCTTTCCTTGCTTTCTTATTTCTTCCTTCCTTCTTCTTTCCTTCCTTTTTCCTTCATGGACAATCAAGAGTGGAATGCATTGGGAGCTCTGAGAACTATTCTACGGAAAATCTTCTTTTTTTTAATTCTACTTTTTATTTTATTTTATTCGACTACTATCGCTTCATTTCCTTACTAAGAAAAAAAGATTACTCTAGCCCAAACTAAAGAATTTACCACTAATAATGGAACATTAAGTTTTAAAGCAACTTAAATGAGAAAAAAAATTTTCACTATGAAACTCTGTCCTCTGAGACACTGTATGCCACTCATTTCCTTACCCTGCTGTGAAGAATTCCTTTTCTCAAAGCTGACCTACACAAGAAAGGAGAAATCTTAGGTGTTGTACCATATCCTGAAATGAACCAGAACCAGAAAAAAAAAATATTAAGACTGAGCTCTGGATCTGTTTGCAGCATGCTTTGCAACTAATGCTCAGGAACACTGTAATATAATCATACATCAATCCTAAACAAAATGTAACGATTTGGAAAGCAAAAACATCAGACAATTTAAAGGACACACACCCTTACTATATTTAAAGACCAGTGATGCCAGGAAAAAAAAAATCAATACTTTCTTATTATACTTCCCCCTTAAATGCTGGCCTAATTAGGGGGAATAAATTGAATAAACACATATCTTTAAATACACTCATTTCTAATCTTAATAAAAATTTAGTTTATGTCTTCTAGTTCTACAAAATAAGCAAATTCCATACTGAATTGGGGTTGCTTTACAACCTGTGGCAAGCTACATTTATTTAACCCTCTACACATTTACTCTACATTACGTAAATAGATGGTACCAACTTTTCTACTTATTCTAGCTAGGCGATGCAGTGGATGGAGGGATGGCTCCTGAGTCAGGACAATCTGATTTCGCCACACTTACTTAGCTGTGTAAACCTGGGCAAGTCATTTAATCTCTGCTTGCCTCAGTTTGCTCAATTATAAAACGGACTTTTATACTCACAAGGTTGTGAAGAGGGTCAAATGAGTTAACATTTGTGACACACTTAGCACAGTGTCTGAAACACACTAGGCACTTAGTTAAATCTTGCTTTCCTTCCCGCTTATCTTCGTGCATTCCCTATCTCCTCCACTTGAAGCATGAAAACTCGTAGATAGCAAGAATGATTACTGTTTTATGAATGAACAAATCTATTTCTTCACTTCTTGCAAAACTATAACCATCCTGCAGTCAGGGAAGCCATATGTTATACTTCTTTTGAAGACTGTATCAAGTCTATCAGACATGGTAGTGCAGACTGTCATAACTGCTCAACCTTAGCAATCATTTCTCAGAAGCATTCATGTGATATTCTATAGATCTTCTTTCAAGAAAACAGTCAAGAATATTGAATCTAGGAAATAAATGTTCCTAGCATAATCACAGATTAAACTCTTAATGATATGACTTACCATAACCAGCAAACTTTTACCCAGAAGATAAAATAGCCCAAAACCTACCCTCAAGTCAATTTTGACATTCATTGTGTGAAAAAATTAACTGTGAGAGGGATTCAGGACACAAGAGACCTTCCCCACCCCAAAGAACTGAAAGGTTATCTTGCTAATCTCGCTAAACTGATGTTAAATACAGTTCTTTCTACACTGCTCAAGGATCATCTAAATGATGTCAAATTTATTCCAGCATAGATTTTTGTTTTCCAAAAGAAATGTGATAAATCTGATCTCCCTGTGAGGAGATGAACAGGCTGCCTCAGTTTCGAGATGTCGGTCTTGATCCCAGTATAAAAAGTAGGAGGTCAGAAAGCAGGCCTAGTAGATGCCTTTGTTGTCTATGAATCTTGTTTGGTGGTACGCCTCCAGTTAAAGCTTCCTTTTGAGCCTTCTCTTAACCATAACAAATAAAACCACCTATTGCTTCCAGCATTAACTAACCCTATCATTCTTTCCAAAGTCCCATTTGGCTCAGCAACGTATTCTGATATTTTTATTTAACTTACTTAAAATTTTTATATTCTGCAATTTTCAGTGCTCTGGGGGCAAAGACTCAATCCCCATGCTCTAATTATGACATATAAGTAAGTCCCCTACAAATATACATTAAAAGATGATAAAATTCCAAGATCAAATACCTCTAATTTCCAAACTATTTCTTTGTAAAATTTAGGGACAGGCATAGGAACTGGACCTATAATTTCATTGTGACAGGGATTTCCTGGTGGGGGAAATCCTTCTACCAATGTACCTTCTCTGCAACTTAAAAGTCCTGGATAGTTCCCTGAAGGGCTAAAAAGTTCAATAAAAAATTCCTATAAAGCAAGGCATATCTGAAGAGAAATAATAATTTATTTGGATTATATATAATATTGATCTAAATATAGATTCCCCTGAATTGTAACCCATATCCCTATGCCCCCCAAAAGGAGATTTCTTTGAATGAAAAAAGCACAAAAGTATGAACTAAAAAATAACCACCAAATACTGGTTCCACCAAATTTTTATATGAGGCTGGGCTGTTTTGTTTTGTTGGGGAGGTGGGGAGAAGAGGGGGCAGAAAGCAGAATATAGATGTCCTATATTCTGACCAAAAAACTACTTAAAATAAAGAGATAAAAAAGTTTTTGGAAATCTGTTTCCCAGGGGAAACTTTATATTCATGACAATTTAAAACCCACCATTTACAAATAGGTCTTAAGTATTTAAGAAGTCATCTGTAAGAATCATCAAAGAATTCAATTCTACTTTAGTTAATGTGATCACAATGCAGCCAAAATGTCGATGAAATTTCCAAGAAATTTTTCAAGCTTTAATAAGTTGGCCATATTATATTTACTATACCCACTGTGTATGCAATTCCTGAATAGTTCAAGGTATTAATTTTTTCAAAAAATAAATCTAACAAAAGATGGTCAAATTGACAACTTTAGTATTCACACTGCTTTTTTAAAAAACTCATCTGGAAGAACAAACGGAAAAATAGTGTGTTTTACAACTTTTGTCACTACTGGTTTATCTATGACTAGAAGAATTAGACCCAGCATTCAAGTAGTATACAGATGCAACAACAGAGCCCAGGGGATACCAGGAAAGCTTACAGGGGGGTAGGAAGCACCTGCTTCCAATTGGCCTACTAAATATTCCGAACAATATCTGCTTCCTTGGACAGAAAAGAAGCTATCACAAACACACTTGCCTGCATTAGCTTGTGCACCTTCTGTTCTAAAAGAAACTGAATGGTTCTAGGCATTTGGGCAGGGTCAGTCTGGCCATATGAGCAGCTAGGGCTACACATAGCCTATAATTCTGTGCCATCAATGTGAAAAAATAGTATTACTGACCCAGCATCGACAGGGCACCAGCAATGGTCATAAGCCTAAAGCTCAGCTTATCCCCTCTTCTCTAAGAGTGTCCCTTGTAAACAAAAGGCAGACATATGAAAATGGCCTAGAGTGAGGAACAGGGTTATGGGGTACATTAAAAGAAGGTCTTCCATTGTATATGGTTTGAAGATATGACCTATTATGCTACAGTGTTCTAATCAAATAAGAATTATTCCATATATTCCAAAATATACATATGAATGCATAGGCTTGATCATAAGATTTAAATCTGAAAAGGCCTTCAGAAAGATCATCTAAAGCAACCCATCCATTTTACAGATAAGGAAATTGAGGCCTAGAAAGTAATTCACCAAAGGTCACAAATCAAATAAGTAACAAAATTAGGATTTCAACCAACGTCCTCTAAATTATACCTTAGTGGTGCCTGACTTCAAACTACAATCAAGAGATGTAAGCATTTATAAACTCTGCCTCTAATAAATACTCTTTCCTTTCAAAGCATTAAGAGCTTGAATTGACCCTTAAGGAACAGTCTTAAAATTCATTTTTTGTTTCCACATTTTTTTTTACAATCACAGAAAAATAATAAAAACAGAAACCAACATTTAAGGTTTCCAAAGGATCCTCACAATAACAAAGGTGAGTTTAAAATTATACCCATTTTACAGACAAGGAAACAAAGCAAGAAGATAAGTGACCTGCCCAGGACCATGCAATGTCTACTGCAATGTCAAATTCAGGCCTTCATAATAACAGCTATAATACTTTACAACCTCATAGTACATTGCAATTTGTGAAGAACTTTCACATATATTATATCATTTGAAGTCATTCTATTTCTAGGTAAGATCACATTACATTACTGATTATTCCTGAGCCCAGCTATCTTTGGCTGAGGCTAAGCTAATTTTAAGTAGTGCAGAGTCAACTCAATGCAATCAGTTTTTAAGAGTTCATAGGACTCCATGGTATATAATATGGAGAGTATGAAAGATTTTAAAAAAATACATTCCCTCCCTATTTTCAAAAAGCTTTCCATGCTGCTGAAATACTGAGCTATGTTTTACGTAGCTAAAAATGTGATAAGTGCCGTTTTAATATTTTAAATCTCATCATATGAAGCAATCTAATAATGTTTGGCACGTGACTTTTTTTCCGAGGCAATCAGTTTAAGTGACTTGCCCAGGGTCACATAGCTAGTGTCTGAGGCTAGATTTGAATTCATGTCCTCCTGATTCCAGGGTCTATACTCTATCCACTGTGCCACTAGTTAGTCCTGCCATGTGACAATTTTTAAAAAAATTTAAGTTTAGAAATATGCCATAACATTAGACTGTAGGAAATAAATCTCATATTGCCATAGGTCTCTCAAGTTTGGCCAGTAGACAGTACTTGAAATAATGTTCTCTCAATATTCTATACCAGTTTGTGATCCTCACCAATTAGTTTTTCATTTATTTAATTAAGTGGAATTACTAACCTGTATGTTCGTTTCTTATATTAAGCTGCTATATTAAACTAAACCAGCAATTTCATGGGTCTGGGTCCCTTCACTGACAAGCATACTGTAATTGTACTTAGTTTTATCAGGTCGTTTACTGTTCAGCTATGGGAGCAACAACTTAAGGACAAGCATAGAGAACTTGGAAACAGTCAAGAAAAGATCATAAATTCTTCAAAAGCAGGGGTCATGTCTTATACTTCTTTGCATCTCTCAACAACACCTAATTCTAATACACTTCACACTGGAGTTGTATTGAACACACAAATACCCGATAAATATTGGAAAATCAATTAAATTTGTTCCTCTGGTTTTTCAAAAGCTGCTGTATCTCTCACTTCTTTGTAAAGATGGAGAAAACTATGGGGGTTAAGGGGAAGGAGGGAGCATGAGGCCATGTCAAAGAATGTCAAAAGAATCCGTTCCAGGAACTAGGGGGGAAAGGGTAGAGAGGAGGAAAAATACTGTAACTGTCTTCAAGTATTTTAAGGTCTGTTAGCAGAAAGAATGATTAAATTTGTTCTGTTTGGTCTCAGAAGACAGAACTATGAGCAATGGGTAAAAGCTGCCAAGAAGGAAAACTAGTTTTTATGTTAGGAAGGAAAAAAATTAAAAAACCAACTTCCTAACAATGAGAGCTATCCAGAAGTAGAATAGGTTGCCTCCAGAGGTGGTGGGATCTCCCTCACTAGAGATCTTCAAATAGAGACTAGAAAACCACCCGTCAAGTATGTTACAGAGAGGATTCCTTTTGCATATGGGTTAGACTAGACAGTCACTTACTCAGGTCCCTTCCAACTCTCAAGCTGTATGATTCTGACTTTGGGAACAAGATTTCTAAGGTGCCAGCTCTTCCATTCATTTCTTCCTGAAATTCCCTATAGTTTCACAATAAGGTCACCAAATCCAACAGCCTCTTCACTGGTCTTCATCTTCTGCCCCTCCCACCACTGATTACCCTTCCCTATTCCTAGATAGTCTTTACAATTCATGCAATACAATGCCACGTTGTGTGGCATGGACCTATGTAGCAGTCTATGGACCCCCCTCTCAGAATAATATTTTTAAATGTATAAAGTAAAATATATTAGGATTATAAAGGAAACCAATTATTATCAATTAAACTAATTAAAATACTATTAAAATGTTTAATTAAAACAAAAGCAAAACAAAAAGTTCCCAGATTAAGTACTCCGGCTTTAAAGCTTTGGTTTCTGAGACACTATATTCTCTGGTTTTCCTCACATCTTTCTAAAAAAAAAATAGGGACACTAATGCACTGCTATTGGTGAATCCATGAACTGATACAGCCATTCTGGAGAGCAATTTGGAACTATGTCCAAAAAGGCTATAGAACTGTGCATACTTTTTGACCCAGCAATACCACTGGTAGGTCTGTATCCTGAAGAGATCAAAGGAAAAGGACCTATATGTACAAAAGTATTTATTGTGATTCTTTTGGAGGTGAAAAAGAAAGGAAAATTGAGGAGATGTCCATCAACTGGGAAATGGCATTAACAAGTTGTGAGCATATGATTGTGATGGAATACTACTGTGCTATAAGAAATGAGGAGCAAGACACTCACAGAAAAACCTGGGAAGACATATAATCTGATGCAAAGTGAAACAAGAAGAACCAAGAAAACACACAGCAAAAGCAATATTGTACAGCAATCAACTGTGAATGACTTAGCTATTCTGAGCAATATGACGATCCAAAACAATTTCAAAGGACTTATGACAAAAAGAAATGCTATCCAGCTTCAGAGAAGAACTGATGGCATATGAATGCAGATTAAAGCATCCTTTTTAAAATTTTCCTTATTCTTTTTTTTTGGTCTGTTTTCTTTTGCAACATGGCTTATATGGAAATGCTCTGCATGACTACACATGTATAATCTATATCAAATTACTTGCTTTCCCAAAAAGGAGGGAGGAGAGGAAGGAAAAGAGAATTTGAAACTCAAAATTTTTAAAAAATGAATGTTAAAAAATATTTGTCTACATGTAATTGAGAAAAATTAAATTTAAAAAGAAAGAAAAGAATATAGTCATTTAGATTTGAAGATAATATGTGTGGCATAACTAGATGAATGAGAAAGGATCTCACCCCAGACTATAAAGTGAAATCACTGGAGTACATTACCACTAAGATCCCTTCCAGGGCTACAAAGTTCAACTGAGGAACTAACAATGAGCATATTCCTTCTGAATTTAACAACAGTGACAGATGCTGGGGAAAGTTATCTATGGAAGTAACTGTAGTTCAAACTAGGCAAAACGTAAAATCAACATCTTGTATGTTACCAAAAAGGAAATATGTGCCTGCAGGTTAAGATAGATCAAAAACTTAAATTTTAAAATAGTTAAGAGTCTAGTAGATTCCTCTCAAAATCTTGGACATTTTCTAGAAAATTGGACATCATAGAAGTAACAGGAAATATAACAAACTGACAATTTCATAAAGAAACTGAAAGGAAATAACTAAAATTGTGTCAAATTAAGTTCACAGTTACATACTCAGACAACTGACTTTTTTTTAACTTTAAAGAAAACAATTATTATTGTTGGCCAAATGCAATGCATTTTCTAAACAAAACCAATCTGATCACGTAACATCTTCTGTGAAATCTGCTTCTTTCATAAATAATGATATGAATAGAATATGTCAACTAACCAATCAATAGCAAAATTATTCCTTTACTCTAAGTGACTCAATTGTCCCCCTTTAGGCTAAGGACTATCAGAAAATATTTTGTTAGCTTCTCGGTCAATATTTTCATCCTTTGTTTAATTCTATAACACCTTTTTAGTAATTTTTAGCTTTAATATACAACAGAAAATCATTTCCCAGCATCTTTTGACATTCTCAGCAAATGAACGATTTCTCTAGTCAAACTATGGGTTAATAATGGAAACACTGTGTACAGATATTTGGGAATTTCAAAACAAAAAGATGAATATAATCAGGTCATGTAAAATACTGGGCAGAATTATGTCCAAAGAAAGATACGAAAGTCAACTAAGCGTCCCATGTAAGAACTACGTTTGCTTAGAAACAGTGAAGAGACATTATGGCAAAGTCAACTCAGAGCTAAGATGGAACCAGGAAGACCTGTGTTCAAGTCTCTTAACTGAACAATATGGACTTTGGAATGCTGGGCAAGTCATTTAACCTCTCCATGTCCTAGACAATTCTAAGATTATCAGCTGCAGAGGAAATGATAACCTGTATTGGTAGAGGGCATTTTCTCACTGATCCTTCCCTGTATCAATGAAATCCCAAGTCAAATTCCTTTTGCTTTAAGAAAGACCAAAGACTAACAAACTAAACTCTCTGTTTCCGAAGCCAGCACTGGATATTTTTTATTTATTAGTGCAATGCTTCTTTTTATTAGTTCTTCATTTTTAAAAGCTATATAAAACACACAAGTGGTTAAAATGAAGAGGCAAAAGTATAAATTACCTGCTAACATTCAGCAATTTCTGTTACCTAATCCAGAGGTCATCTAAGGGTGGCATTTCAATTTATTAGTCTATCAGCAATAGCAATGTAAGATTTCTAAAGAAAATTTTGAGAATTTACTTTTGAATTAAGAATGCTACAAAAGAAAGATTTCAAATAAGTTTCTAACAAGTCTTAAAGATGCTTTCAGTACAAGTTAGCGAAGCATAAAATTCCTAAGAAAAGCATTTCATATGTCTATGTGTTGTTATATTTTAGAAGTGTTCTCATTTTGTTTTTACTTTTCAAAGAAGTATAACACTGAAGGATTTATTATTATACAGTAAAACTTCACTTGCCCTGTTCCTGCCTATTCAGCTCTCTATATTGTCGGTCTCATTTTGAGTAGAGGTCAGAAATGGAAGCTCCCAGCCCTTCCATTCCATACCAGAACGTTAGTCTTGTTTCTCTGTTTTCATCTCTAGTGCCTCTCATACCAGTTCTGACCTTTTTCCTTAGTTCTTGTCTCAACCAATTCATCCCTTCCCTTCACTTACTTCTGCCATCACTTGCCCCAAATCTAAATTCCATTGGCACCTCCCTCTTTATGGTGATAAACAACCACTATCACAAGGAAAGGGTGTAGAAAAGACAGCAGTTCTCTTAATAGGCCGGATTTCTGCACACACATCAATTCTCAGGATGAGACGATAATATTCTACAATGTATTCATTAATTTCATTAAGTGACTTCTCCCAAATATCAACTCAAATAGAACAATCAGTCCACTAAATAAGTTAGTGATATATGTGTAGCAAACCACTCTAGAAAACGACATTTGGGCACCACAAAATTTAATGAATTGTGGCACCCTATTTATACAAACTATTATTACTAGGTTAAAATTTCTATTACAGTGTTCATAGTATGCTATAGAAAAATATCATTTATCATACATGTGACCAAATGATGCAAAACCCTTAAAAAAAATCCCATTCAACAAGATCCTGATAATACCTCTTAAAAGAACCGCACAACATATATTTCCTTTCCCAAATATCTGTGAATTTGTACTATCAACACCTTTATTAAGCATTTAACTTTGATCATTTATTACCCATATGTTACATAAGAAGAAAAATGGCAGTTTTGGCCAATTCTTTAATCTTTGTAAGAAAAAAAAAAAAGATTATCACCATGAAATCCCATAGGCTTTTCAAAAGCCTCAATCTCTGCATTTCAATTTGAGACAATGAAATGCATTTCTCAATGTAAAATATTACAAGTTTAAGTGGTAGTAGTTATTTGCTAAACTGTAATTTATTTTAAAGTAAATCAAGGTTACAAGAAGTTTCTAACACATTAAGCTGGATTCTCCCCGGGCCTAGAAAAGGCTCCTGGTTGCCAAGTAGGCACCATGGGAACCTGTAGATGCTCTCCTAAACCACAAGGGTATGACTGTAAATTACTGCTCCCAAACACAAAAGTCTCCTTATGGCTTGAAAGAGTTAATTTACTTTCCAAAAGTGTGAAAATCACAACCAGGGGTAGTTTAGACACTTTTGCAATCTGTCGAATTAAATTAGAATGAACAGTCAAGGTCACCAAATAGTGCTGAGAAACCGTTTCTGGTTTTACTTTCCACTACCAAACGCCTGCAGCTTTGCAGGGTCAAAATTAAGGAATGGAAGTCAGATCCACAAAACTGAAACCCAGGGTCACCAGCAGTGCTCTGCACCAATCTTGCTCCACCTCGGTATAAAGGAACCCAGTCAATGCTGGTAGGGATGAATTCAAGAGGGGAAAGGGAAAGAAATAATTGAATTACCATTTTCAAGATATCAGTAAAATGACAACTTGAAGATCTCTAATAGAATGTTCAATCTACATGCAACGTACTAGAAGGAATTAAGGGAAACTAGGTGGGGCACAATAGAAAGGGGGCTGGACCTGGAGTCAGGAGAACCTGAGTTCAAATCCAGCCTTAGACACTTACTAGCTGTGTGACCCTGAGCAAGTCACTTAACCCTGTTTGCCTATTTCCTCATCTGTAAAATGAGCCAGAAAAGGAAATGTCAAACTACTCCAATATCTTTTCTAAGAAAATCTCAAATGGGGTCACAAACAGTTGTATGTGGCTGGAAAACAACTGAACAAAAACAACTGAAGAAAGAATTATGAACAACCATGAAATAAGAAATCAGAAGACCTGCCCAGTCCTTCCTAGCCATAGAAGTCTGTCAAGCCACAAAGCTCAGCTGTCTCCTGTATAAAAACAGGGATATGTTCCTTGCCCACGTCATCAAGACACTGTAAGGACCAAATGAGATGGTGAGCATGAAACTATGCAAACGTAAGGCAAAAGGTAATGTCATCATTCCATCGATAAGCGATTGCTACTACTATGTCCCATGCCTGAAATACACTCCCCCTTCTTATTTCTGCCTCATTGAGTCCCTCTTTCCCTTAAATACGCAGTAATCCCCCATTGCTAGGGTCCTCCTTCCCAAAGAATCTTGGATTTAACGACTTTGTATATAGTTGTATTTATTAACTTTATATGTATGCTGTATATATATTTGTATATGTATCTTCCCTATTATATATTTCTATAGATAAATGTTATTTCCCTACTTGAAAGTAGTAATTGCTTCATTCTATGTACTATGATAATACAGAACCTGGTACCTTCACACATGCTTAATTAATTGATTCACTGAAATACTTTGGGCTCCTAAGTGTTTCAGATACCTAAACATGTGTACCTATGGAAAATCCTGAAAAATAAAAAATGTTATATAGAATAGAGTCCATAAATTAAGACACAACAGGAGAGGATGAGTTAGAATAAAAAGTGAATTCAAAATGTTAAACATAAAATCTTCTTTAAAAAATTGCCTAATTCCATTCTATAAGGAATAACATATATATAGTATAACATATAATGTAATATAATTATAATAATATTGTACAGCATTGAAATGGAAATAGAAAGACCTGAGTTTTAAAACTGCCTCAAATACTTAAACACTTATAAGCTGTGTAACGTGGGCAAGTCACTTACTTCTCTCAGCCTAAGTTTCATCTGTAAGATAAATGTTTTAGACAGATGATCTCTAAGGTCCCTTATATTTCTCAATCTATGTTTAAACAGACAAATTTATGAGACAGATGGGGAGGAAGAGAGAAATGGAGGGGTAGAGAGAGAGAAGAAGAAGAAAGAACATTAAGATCTGAAAAGTACTTTATATACATTTTTTCATTTGATTCTTATAATAATAAACCTAAGATAGGCACTTCAAATATTACTGTCACAGAGGAGGAAACAGGCAGTTTGTGACTTGTCCATGAATGATCATACAGATAGCAAGTATCAGAACCCAGAGCTTCCTGATTCTCCTTCCCCCCAACTGTTAGTACCATGACTTGAAAAAAAATTATCCTATATTTATCTTTTATATGCCTTACAGTGACATACACAAACATTCACAGTCTCCTCCAATAAAATATATCAGGGCATAAAATGTTTCATATTTGTATCTCCAGAGCCTAGCATAGTGCCTGGCATGCAGTAGGTACTTAATAAATGTTTGTCTATTGACTGATAGCTTTGAGAGCTTCTTAAAGAATCACTGAGGAGGGCAGAGCCAAGATGGTGGAGTAGAAAGACTCACATTTGCTAGCTCCGAATCCACAGCCCATAGATTTCCTGTAAAAAGAACTCCTGACAAATTCTGGAACAGTGGAAGCCGCGCAGCAACACAGTGAAGGAGATTTCCGT